>WBNM01022808.1:96468-171027 GCA_013399055.1 Ramphastos sulfuratus | reverse complement strand
GGGGGGGGGGGGGCTGATGGAAAATGCAGATGCTGCAGTTGCACATGTAGGGGGAATAAAAGCCCAAAGCAAGCTGGTTAGTATGTCTGTGGCTGAGCAAAATTAAACATCTGATTCTGCAAGAGCAAGCCACAGCTCTCAATCAGGGGGCTTTTCAGGAACCAGGAATAAACTGAACTCATGTGTCAGACTGGCAAATACTATTACAGCCAGGCCCACTTGAGAGACATTTGAACACATGAGGATGCACCAATGCAGAGGATTTTCTGTTCAACCGGAGCAGACAAAGCAGGTTCCTCTATTACTTATCCTTGCTATTGCCATCAAGAGGTGCAGCAAGGCAAACATAATAGCTGTAGCACAGACCCAGCTCTTGTTGTGGCCCTTCAGCAAGCAAAAGAAGTTGAAACCACTCTCAGAGAGATGTGAATGGGTGCAAGGACATTACAGGGTCAGCGGCAATGATGTGGAACAGAATAATGAAATGCAGAGGTCTCCAGATGAGTCTCAGTGATTGCCGTGATCATATATCACACACTACAGCTGCACCTCTGTCACTTGTGTTTGGGGCAGATAGTCTGGAGTCCTGTATCCCTCAGTAATGGGAAAGGGACTAGGTTGATCAAAACGTTTTTCCACATCTAACTTCTCTGATACTGTTTCTTTTGAAAAGGGCTTTAGGGTATTGCATTATTTCCACCTTTGTAGGAAAAAAAATTCTCTTGAAAGATTCTTATTAAATTGTCTCCTGCTGGGATTGAGTTACAGAGTTGGGTTATCTGAGCACTCCAGAGTGCTCTGAAAATAGAGGAAGGAAAATGCTTTAATGGGGGGAGAAAGTACATGCCTGCTCTTAAATGTTAATGTGAAATTTCCTAGAGTGTTGGACACAGAGAGAATTGTAGCTACTGAATTAAATTTCCCACTAAAAATATTGTAGTCAGCTCCAAATAGTCTCCTCTACTCTTCTCTGTTTCCAAAAGCCTTCTGGAGATTTTTGTCTTTGAAACCAACCTTCCCTTTATCTTCTACTTGATCATCTTTAGTGATGCTTTTGGGGTCAGTTATTTTTTCTGAACACATTGGACTCCTTTGTCAGGCTGGCTCCCATGTAACCATTCCTGTATGTTCCTCTGAAAACACACATCAGTCGAGGAAGCATCTCAGAGTCCACTCATGAGTGAGGCCATAAAGAAGCAGTCCCTCCAGCAAGGAATTTGTGATCTAACCCCCTAGACCTGCTCCACTCAGACTAATCCTAACAATCTGATTTACAGTATAAGATGTCAGAAACAAACACCTAGAGACATATTTCTGATTATGTATCTACAGGCTTCCTTCAGTGCTGCATGGAACTTGCTCTTTTAAACCTGGGCTGTTGTAGATATGTGTCATGCTAATTGAATTTTTATCTTGGCACTTAGAAGACACACAAGGTGAGCTGGTAGAACCAGCTCCAACCTTACCATTCTATGATTCTATCATTCTATGATTCTATTCAGGGAAACAAGTATTCTGTCAACTGACTGATACTGAACAAATCATAGACCTGTAGATATATTATATTGGAAGTGACTTCCAGAGGTCACCTGGTTAAACTGCCTCCCTCTTCTTACTGCATCATTTGTGGTAAACTTTTCTCCTCTATCAACAAGCAAGTTCCTCACTTCAGCATTTAATTTTTGCTCTTGTTCTGAATGTTGTGTCACTCCAAAGATTCTAGGTGATCCTGCTCTGGCAGGAGGGTTGGACTAGATGATCTTTTGAGGTCACTTCCAGCCCCTAACATCCTGTGATTCTGTGATTCTGTAATTGTCTGCATCTGCTGGGCAGCCGGAGTCTCAGGGCAATGTCTGTCTACTCTGTTGATGTTGAAGAGGGTGTGCTTCCAGGAGTTGGGTTTGCTGTTGTGACCTGTGGGTGCACAGATGATACTGCCATCGCTAATCTGCATTGTTTTCTCACTGGTCTTGTGTTATGAAACTGAGTAAATTGCCACTAACCAATCCCTGCCAATTGCTCAAAGTGAGCGTGGAATTTGGGACAGGAGATAATTCAAACCTCTGGTACAACTGCTTCTGAAGGGAATGATTGTGTCATTTGCATGAACTGTGTTGGGACCTTACTTTGTGTTGGGACCTTACTTTGTATCACAGTATGACAGTATAAGCAACGTTGGAAGAGACCTCAAAGATCATCAAGTCCAACCCATTACCACAGACCTTGAGACTAGACCATGGCACCAAGTGCCACGTCCAAACGTGCCTTGAACACCTCCAGGGACGGTGACTCCACCACCTCCCTGGGCAGCCCATTCCAGTGGGGAATGACTCTCTCAGTGAAGAACTTTCTCCTCACCTCCAGCCTAAACTTCCCCTGGCACAGCTTGAGACTGTGTCCTCTTGTTCTGGTGCTGGTTGCCTGAGAGAAGAAAGCAACCTCCTGCTGGCCACAACCACCCTTCAGGTAGTTGTAGACAGCAAGAAGGTCTCCCCTGAGCCTCCTCTTCACCAGGCTAAACAATCCCAGCTCCCTCAGCCTCTCCTCATAGGGCTTGTGCTCGAGGCCTCTCACCAGCCTCGTTGCCCTTCTCTGGACACGCTCAAGCACCTCAATGTCCTTCTTAAATTGAGGGGCCCAGAACTGGACACAGGACTCAAGGTGTGGCCTAACCAGTGCAGAGTACAGGGGGAGAATGACCTCCCTGCTCCTGCTGGCCACACTATTCCTGATGCAGGCCAGGATGCCATTGGCCTTTTTGGCCACCTGGGCACACTGCCGGCTCATGTTTAGGCGGGTGTCAATCAGCACCCTCAGATCCCTTTCTGTTTGGCTGCTCTCCAGCCACTCCGACCCCAGGCTGTAGCTCTGCATGGGGTTGTTGTGGCCAAAGTGCAGCCCCTGGCACTTGGATTCGTTGAAAGCCATCCCCTTGGACTCTGCCCATCTGGCCAGGCGCTTGAGGTCCCACTGTAGAGCCCTTCTGCCCTCCAACCCACCAACGAGAACTTAACTTTGTGTTGAGAACTTAACTTTGTGTTGAGAACTTAACTTTGTGTTGAGAACTTAACTTTGTGTTGAGAACTTAACTTTGTGTTGAGAACTTTGTTTTTCACTCATGTTTTCAGCAGCTTGTGGAAATTAACCGAGCCCTAACCATATCAATGTCCAGATTATCCCAAGCACTGAAGTCAGGGAAAAGTTAAATGCTAATTTAGAGGCTCTGATTGTGTCCTCTGAATATTGCTACCTCTGACTCCGATCCATGGGTGTGCTAAAGGAAATAAAAACTAGACAGGAAAGTGATCCAGTCTGTGCCATCATTTGTCCTCTGATGCAGGGTGATGTCCAGGTATGCCTGGATTCTTAAGTTATCCTGAAAAACTGCTCCACTGAGAGGACATTTTTCAAGAAACTATATCAAAGAGGAGATTACAGCTACTAGAGAGATGCCAGCAGTGGAGATGACCCATTGGCAATATTAAGCTGCTCCTCAAGTCAGTGTGAAGCTGTGACTGAAAGGCAGGCATGAAAATGCTGCAGGGATGAAGCTGTCAAAGTCAGAGCACTCTAACACATTCTTCTTAGTGATTGTTTCTTCCTGAGCTCATCAAGTAGAACATCTTGGCTTGGTGATCTTACTGAGAAGCACCATTTAAATTTAATAGATACCCAGCATGGTGCCCAACCTCCAGCTATCTTTTCTGTAGCACTCACTGCTTGAAAACTAGTTCAGGACACCTGACCCTGTGCTCTAGATGATGAATGGGATCATGTTTTTAACCAGCATAGTGGGGAAGCTCTGCAGCATTACAGATGTATGCTTGATGCTCTGTGCCATCGATTCATTATGGGAAAACCAAATGTACTTTATGGTGTGAGAGGAGGTAGAGGAATTCTAATGTTATTTCTGAATCGAATTATCCTTCTGGATTTTGTACTTAATTAAGAACTCCGTCTTGCTCCAGGCTGAAAAGCTTTGGCTTCAGTTTACACAGACACATGGTACCTGTCTGCCTGTCCAAATTTCTTACCCTTACACATTCCAGCAATATCTCTGTATCTGATCCTGTAAAAATTGATGGCCAAAAGCTTATTGATTTCAGCTGAGCAGGGGCCAGTTTTACCTGGACAGTGTTCTTTGACAGATGTAGCTTAGTAATAATTCATGTAGTTGGATCCAACATAAAAACATGAATGCACAATTAAAAAAAAAATCAGTTCTGAGCCGTGTTTTATCCTTTCCACTTAATCAACAGGAACAGAGAGAAGGGCCAGGTGACCTGTAACAAAAGGTCTCTATAATTTCTTCTGTACTTGGTTGCTGAAATGAGCATCAGCTTTCTCTCTGGCAGAGTAAGAGGGTAACACAGCACCCTATTATTATTTATAAGACATTTTCTTTGATGATGCTTTTACCACACCAAGTTTGCAACTGTTGAAACATCACCTGGACCAGAAAGCCTGGTAAAGAGAAAAAGATTGTTGCTCTGTAGAAGAGGATAGTGAGGTACAGTTTCAGCTATGGGGCAACTATCAGATGACAGAAGGCATTGCTGTAACTGACTTGCACAAAGGAATGGTGGAACCAGGTTAGTTAATCTCTGCAATGATTTACAGGGTGTTCAGCTACAGGGAAGCTGTAAGTGGGTGAGGAGACAGATAAGAGTCCAACAGTTCTGTCCTGGAAAATACTGGAGGTTCCTGGGAGAGTCTGAGTACTTTCAGGTCTCTCAGGAATTTTCAGCACTGCGTGGAGGTTTATCGAATCAATTTCTGAGACCAGGCTGCTGAAGCAGAAGCTCTCTGATCCCTTCTTAATGTCGATTTCTGAAGTGGATTCAGACTTAGACTGTGCATGAGTCTTCCTCCCTTCCTCTGAAACAGAGTGGAAAGTCAGATCTGGCTGTGGACTGAAACACAGAATTTCAGGCCTATCTGTGATTTGCATTGCTCTGTCCTGCTTGTAACATGAAAAGTACTCTGTTTAGTGAGAAAGTGGACTCTGTTCCTGTTCCAGCTCCCATATCCCTGATTCAATCTAAACCACATGTCCCTCACAAAGAACCTTTCAAAAGCAAGGAATTTCAGAAATCACTGCTATGAATGGTCCAAGAACCTACATTGTAAGGAAGTCCCCAGATGATCTATTGCATGCAGATTTGTTTGGTAGCTTGGATTTCTCAGTCCAGCAATGGGTAGATTTTCACACACATACAAAAAGAACTTTTGTTTTCCTAAATATGTGTGAATTTTATGGAATTCTTTAGGGGGGGGACAAAAAAAGAAAAAAAAAAAAGAAAAAAAAAAAAAAAAAAAAAAAAAAAAAAAAAAAAAAAAAAAAAAAANAAAAAAAAAAGAAAAAAAAAAGAAGGAAAAAAATTCATATCTGTAGTTTGAAAGTGTAATGTGCCAGAAACAGCTGCTTTGAAAACATCCTTGCCCCTACATGATTTAAGAAAATGCATTCCCTAACAGAATTTAGTACCAGTTTTCACTAAGGACTTGAGTGTGTTCTTGCCTGGACATCTGTTGGTAGAAATAACGTAGTAAAAATGTGGATTCAGAGAAATTGTGTGTATTTGAGGAGGTAACTTGTAACTGGGTAGTAATTCTGACAACTTGCTTGGAAATGCAGAGCTGTGCTCAATTCAGCTGCATGACAGAGCAGTATCGTTATGGCCTGGCTACACTTGCAGATCAGTTTTACAACTTGCAACCAAACAAAAGAGAGGAATTGCAGAGTGGCACGGAAATGTCACTGGGGAGCAACCCTGGGAACAGTTAGGCTTGGAAAGGAAGTTTACAGTGAAAGCTGTTTTGTTGTTGTGATTTACATTTCCACTAAAGCTAAACCCCAGGAGAATTTTGGCCGGTGTTGGGTGTTTGCAAGCTGGTGAACACAAACTGTAGACTTTCCTCACTAGCTGGATTTTTAAACTTGCCCAAAAAATATTCTTGGGAGAATGAAAAGCTGCATATTCTGCACTAATATTAAGGCCAGTTGCACGGATAAGGCAATAATAATTGCTATTTGCCCTAGAAGAACTCTTCTGACCTTAGTTTAGGATTTAATCATAACCATTTTGCAGGATTTGTTATGCAAAATAACTAGGGAGCAACCTCCTCCCCTTTCCCCGGGCGGCTGCACAAGGGAGTGGTAAATAGACTCATTCCGCAGGGAAATTGACTTGCAGGGAGCAGTTTAAATGCCTGAATGGAAAAGGCAGAGACTTGAGTATACATTTCACTGCTTTCGCTTCCATTTTCAAGCATTGTGCCCTTTCTACTTCGCGGTGTCCGTAGCAAGAGCGTAACCAGTATCTCACAGGCGCTGTTTGCTGCTCCATTCTGTGCCTCTGGGTTAAGCGAAGGCTTTGTGTGCTCTTGCTGTTCATCTTGTTCAGCAGCTTTCAGTTTCTGTTAACCTGCTGAGAAGAACACGGAGCGATTTGCAAGCAGATTCAGAGGTGGTTTTCTGGGATGGCAGCTCTTGCCAGGAGAGCAGAGCAGGCAGCCGAGGGCCAGTAACCAGTTCCATCCCTTGTTTTCATCTGCCCTTGCATTTCTGTCACAGCTCTTTCCCAGCCCATCACTCAGACTGGTTTTAAAATTTTTGTTTAGCATGCACTAAACCCAAAGTTTTTTTGGTTTCTTACCTGGTTTGGATTTAAGGGGATGAGCTTGTGCTGGTTTAATTTAATTCCACATCAATTCTTAAATTCTTTTCCCACTGGAAGGCTTCAGCTTTTCTGGCTGTGCTGGCAGTAGCAGTTGGAAAAGTCATAAACCTTGCTTAAGACAACTTAATCTATACAAAATGATGCTGAAAGGGAAAAAAAGGAAAAGAGCACACAATTTATGTATCCTTGCAAGGCTGAGAACCTTACAGCTATGAGAGACAAGTTTTGTCTTTGGACCCAGCTTCAAGATAGTGTTCTTTTGGCTGTTTGCTCAGTCTCGAGCTGGCTCATTTATGCCTTGTAACTGCAAATGCCTCTGAATTCAGTAAAGACACAGTTTGAATCAGGTCTTGTGGTGTGGTACCTGACATACTGAAGATACTTGGAGTTCAGGCGAGAGATGAACTCAAATCTAACCATCTGTGCACAGCAGGCAATTGTATTTCCCCTGTTTGTTGAGGCCAATAATTGGTATTTCATTCAAGCATCTGTTCCAGAAGGGGAGTGTTATTATTTTGTTTAGTAGAACTGGTGAAACAGGCCATTGCCTTGACTGTTTTTCAGGAGGCTGGTCATCTTCCCTTGTGAAAATGCCTGTCTAGTTTGTTGTTTCAGTTTGTCTGTCTTCAGCCTCCAGTCACTGGGTCTTGTTCTGTCATGCTGCAGTCAGCTACAAGACACAAGGTCAGCCTTCAGCAAAACATAATTTTCTCTCCTTGCCCCACTAGGTAGCATGGTTCATGTATCATAGAATCATAGAATGGTAAGGTTGGAAGGGACTTCAAGGATCATCTAGTTCTAACCCCCTGTGATAGGCAGGGACACCTCCCACTAGTACAGCTCACTCAAGGCCTCGTCCAATCTGGTCTTGAACACNCCTGGATTTGTGCCTGGGATTGTGCCAACCCAGGTGCAGGACCTTACACTTGGCCTTGTTGAATTTCATGAGGTTGGCCCGGGCACACCTCTCCAGCCTGTCCAGGTCCCTCTGAATGGATCCCTGCCCTCTAGCAGGATATATATGAAGTTCAATGCCCTGACACAGCCACTTTTGTTAATTGGATCAGAGTGTTAGTTGAATCTCCTTTGCACCCAGGTTCACAATTCGTCTTGGAATATGCCATCTCATTCACTGCAATTAACTCAGCAGCCAGAGCAAAAATGTGCTCCATTTATGACTGACTCCTCCACACACTCGTGTAATAATCCTCAGATAAACTGATCATCAGATTGTGCTACTTAAAGCCAGTGTTTATCTTTCCAAGCACTTAAGGCATTAAGTGTCAGTGTGAGAAGAAAATGAAATGCTGACAGAGAGATTTCAGAAACAAACACGAACTGCAATATTAAGAGACTCCATGCAAGAAGGGCTGCTGAGCAGATTTATGGTTTCATCTGACAGGTTCTAGCTTTTAAAGATAATAAATTCTGTAGTGTTTCTGATTTACTGCTCTGATATAAGATACAGTGCTCTGTACAGATCAAAGTTGAGATTCTTTATCAGATCATTCCATAATTGCATCCATATTAACCCAGTGGCAATGTGATTCTGAAAGTTTAAGGATTCTCCAGAAAGTTTGGCTCAAGTGTGTTAGAAGGAAGATATGGCTAGGTGTAAGATGTTGTCTGGAAAACAGAAAGGAAGTGCTTGTTTCTGACTTTGAAGGGGCTTGGTGACTCTATCTGAAATGGGTTTTGTTAACCCATGCTAATCATTCCAGCTGGACTGAAGGTGTTTGGGGGAAAAAGAGTCAAAACATTTTCAAAGCAATGTATCTGATGGCAGCCAACAGAAGGCTACTGAATGCAGCTGCTTGCTGACACCGATACTGACACCCTTCCATGGCAAAATAGACAAGACTCACTTTTCATCTAGAAAACAGTAGAAGGCTTCTCTCTGCTCTTCATAGTAATTTTCAAATGCTTTTAATAGCCTGTGGGCAAGAGAATAATTTCTCACTTTGTAACATGAATATCATATTGTTCTAAGGAGTTGTGATTCTTTTTTTCAAAGAAAGGGGGATTTTTTTTGCAGAAAGCTTTATAGGGAGGTTTGCAGGATTTTTGCTCTCAGGAATTGCAACAGTGTTGGTTTTTATTTTGGTTCGGAATTTGGCAAAACTGAAGCACTGAAATTTGAAATTAAATGAACTTTGCGTGCTTCAGTGTATGGTAGCACAGCCTTTACACCCTTTGATGTTGCATTCTGACTAGAGAGGTGATTGCCCTCTGTACTCAGCAGGGGAGAGGCTGCAGCTTGAATTCTGTTTTGAGGCCCTCCTTACAAGAAGGATATTAAGATGCTGGAAAGGGTCCAGAGAAGAGCAACAAAGACAGTGAAGGGACTGCAGAACAAGTCCTATTAGGAGCGGAGGAGACTGGGGTTGTTTAGATTGGAGAAAGGGAAGCTTAGGGGAGATCTTGCTCGCTGAAAAGAGGGTTGGTCTCGTCTCCCAAGCAGCAAGTATCAGCCTCAAGTTGCACCAGGAAAGGTTTAAGTTGGACATTAGTAAAAAAATTCTTCCCTGAAAGGGTTGTCAAGCCCTAGAACTGTCTGCCTAGGGAAGTGATTGAATCATCGTCCCTGGAAATGTTCATGTAGACATGGCACATCAAGACGTGGTTTTAGTGGGCACGGTGATGTTGGGTTGATGGTTGGGCTTGATGATCTTAGAGGTCTTTTCCACCTTTAATGATTCTATGATTCCAACATAAAAAGCCATGTAGATGTGGTGCTGAGAGACACAGTTTTAGCAGCACACTTGGTAGTGTTAGGTTAATGGTTGGAGTTGATGATCTTAAAAGTCTTTTCCAGCCTAAACAATTCCATGATTCAGGATGGAAGAAAGCTGAAAATTCTGACTTGGTCACAGCACGCTTTAAAATCTTTTTTTCTGAGCTCTGTCTTCTGTAGTCAGATTCCATGTCAGTTTCCTCACATGTAGCTTCTCCTGGTGCATAGTAACCTAGAAATCAGTGTGAGAAGGCATCATTCACACGTTTGCAGAAGGGTGATCTCACCACAACTCCTCTGCTCTCAGAGTCCCTGTCTCTCCTGAGGACAGCCCCAAGACCTGTTTGATTTCTGATTTCAGCAAAACACTTCCTCCCATGAAAACTAGCGTTGAGAATTAACTTCAGTGGGACAAGATTCAACTCTTATTATTTTGAAATTGTGTCACTAATATACTTATTGGAGCCTTGCCCTAGGTGTAATAAAACCTAGTTTAAATTGCCAGAGGGTTCAGCTGCTGCCTTGAACAGCTGCATTGCTGTAATTTGCCTAGGATGTATTACATCCTGATTACAGTTTGTGTTGAGTGATAGGGCAAGAATACAAGGCAGAAATATGGCTAATCATGATGAAGGAGATAAGTCTATTCATCTACTGTCCACATGTAATATTTGCAGAACAGATGCTGTTTGTTCCCCTTCAGCTGCATTTACATGAGAATGCACTTAAGATATCTTAAGGTTAATGAAAGATATTGTTGGGCATTTTGATTGTAGAAGGAGGGAGAAAGGTGAAATATCTTGGAAGGTTTCTCTTTGTTTCCTAGCCCTGATAAGCTTACACAAATCAGTCAGATGAGCAAAGTGAGCTTCTCCAGGCCAGAAACAGATGTCTATGAAAGCTGAGGAGACCATGATTCTAGCAGATGGGATGCCAGCAGAGGTGCAAATCACACTAGAAAAGGCTCTACCACTCCAGGGATTAAGCCTGAGTGGGCCTGAATGGCCTTTTATTGCGCTCATTTCCACCAAGTAATATGCAGTTGTCGTGCTGCGATTAAACCATCTCTCAGTGGCTTGCCTCCCTGGGCCGTAAAGCCAAGCCTCAGACAAGGGCTGCATCAGTACACTGCCCCCATTATACACCAGAGAGGTCCCAAAAGCATGAGGTCAGGATGCAGAGGACCTTCATAGCTCAGTAAGAGATCTATTCCACTTCCACAGGCCCATGGTTCCAGCCTGGGGAAATCTGAGAGAGATGCCTCAGTCCCCTGCTTTCAGCCCCCACCCCAGCACCACCACAACTGTAAGAGACGCAGTGCCAGGAGCAAACGGAAGCACATCCGCCGGGGACGAGGCATGAAAATGAGCTGCTGCCGTCACGCCTGGAGCTGGGCTTCTAGCTCATGTGCTGATGACAATTAAACAGTGTCCCCTTTTTGTGCTGTGCCGTGGAGTGCTGAACTGAGATGGACTCGTACGGTAATGCACACAGTATCTTGCATCTCCCCTTCGTTCCTCTCTGCATCTCCTCCAGTGCCTTGCTGCTAAATGGTGCCTTGTTGCTAAATAACTGCAACAATTCAAGCTGGAGAGATTAGATCGCCCCAGGGGTCCCTACAGCAGAGCCTACTTAACACCAGCAGTAATCTGGCATTATGCACTTTGGGACAGCAGTCTATAAAAACACAAGCAGAGCATGCTGGCAGTTTCCACGGGCCAGCCTGTGTAGCCAGGGTTGCCTGGCTCAGCTATTTTCTGTTCTGCAAAGGCCACTTACTCCTGGGAGTGAGAATTTGTGTGTTGCAGCCAGCTATGACTCAGAGCAGTCTTGCTGCCTGCCCCCCATGCTGAAACCATAACCTCGCTTCTGAGTACAGAGGCTTGTTCCCCTTGATGCCTACCATGACCTCCTACACATCTCTGTGGGGGAGAGGGAGGGGCACCCATTCACCCCATTCCCTCCATTCCTTAGCACCTTCTGACTGCACTGCATTAAAGCCTCCCAGTCTAGGCTTGATGAAATGAAATCATCTCTGGTGTTTGACTCTGTATTTGCTCAGCTCTGGTGCTGCCTCCCTGCTAAAAGTAGATGCTGCCTCAGATCTGCTGCACTCATCATGTGGAGGGATAGAAGAACCTTTGGTGATGCCAAATATAAAGCAGCCGTTGAACCGCTTCAATCTGTTCCTTGCCAGACACAGTCCCCAGCGTGCTGTCGCCGCCGCTCACACTCTCCCGCACTCAGTTGGAGGCAGAGCAGAGGCTCCCCAGCCCCGAGCCCTGACATACGGCAAAGCCCCCCCGATCGCAGCCCGAGGGACACGGTTGGCTCCTGTACCACCACGGACAAGGCTTTGTGCAGCGGCAGGGTTTTAAAGCCTGATGAAAGGGCTGATAAGACTAAACCAGGCTTTGAATACTAAGGCACCTGACTACATAGAAAATAAATTAGAAATGAAAAAGAATGCCCATGTCTTATATGGCCATTAGCATAAATCCCAGCGTGGTGCATTTTCAGCCTTGCTCTGAAAAGGTGAAGGATGCATCTGTTAAGAGGCTGAGAAGGTGAAGGATCCATCTGTTAAGAGGCTGAGAAGGTGAGGGATGCATCTCTTAAGAGGCTGGCTCCCCTGGGCCCTCTCCTAAGCAAGGGTATTGTGCTCCAGGAATGACAGTAAGGTTGGCTGCTTCTAATCTGCCTGAAACAGAGTCCTCCTGATGAGAAGTATTTTGAAAAAAACAAGAACAGATATTCTTAATTCCTTGTCTCCAACTCTCTGGATGCAAAATACAGTCTGTAATAGAGTCCCTAATATATCTAATCAGAACGTCAGCCACTGGAAGACATTCAGCTACAGCAATGTGCTGTGAAGTAAGACACCAAGGTGGCCTGGAGTTTAAAATAGAGACCATTTCCAACTGATGTTGTGTTACTGTGATATGCCAAGCATGAGATCCCAAATGCACCACAAATAATTGGTCTAATGCTTTTACCCTTCATGTCCCAGTCCTTCTGCTCAGTTTTCGTAGCTTGTTTCTTGCATTCTTAATTGCTAGAAGGGAAGGATAATGCCTGTGAGCACTGGGGGAGTAAATACTTTTCCAGCCAAGTAACAGCAGACCCCAGAGATAAGTTTTATCCTTGGGAGCAGATGATGAGTTACACCAGGCCTCTGTGACTAGCTGAGCTGCTCCTATTACAAACATAAGGGTTTGACGTAGTACCAATAAAGTGACTCTCTTGAGGAAAATGAAGATGATTTGGTAATGCTGAAGTATAATCAACATTCTAAAAACAAAGCCATTTAATGTTTAATTCAGATCACTCCTACAGGGGCAATGAGAGGGAGCACAGCATTGAATTCTTGAAACACTTTTTGCCCTAAACACTCCTAGACACCTGGGATGTACATTCAGCAGCTTGGGCTGGGGTCGAGGCTGAGTGTCTTTCCAAGACATTCCTTGTGACAAAGATAATCTTGTATTTGACTGAGGGTTTGACAGGCATGGACTTAATTAACTTGGCTTTGTTAGAGGAACAGGGCTGTACAAACAAGAACTCTCCAGTGGGATTTTCAGAGCTGACCCACGACTGCACTCCAGTGAAGCCAGGCACAGACCAGCAGTGATGCTTTTGTACCTCTGGTTTTCCCCCACAAAGTTCTTCAGAGCAGTAGCAAGATGCTATGGTTAGGTAGCCTGCCCAAGAAGGTGAACTTGAGGCTGGAATCAAAGCAAAACCCCATTCATTATCTCTTATTGGTATCATTCATTAGGCTAGTTTTTTCCACAAGGATTTGCCCCGATGTCTTATCAGGAATGAATAACTCCTTCTCTTCCTCTTTTTCTCACATTACTCTAATGTTGCAATTGCTGTGCTAGTGACTGTANAGCCTAGTCTGGGTGATTTTACAAAGTGTGGGGGGGCAGGGAACTCCCAAACCATCACAGATGGAATAGGAGCACCTATGCCAGCACACTGTAGTGGTGATTCAGAGAGGGGATACAGGATCTTAAATGTTCTGCAAACTGAGCTAAGGGCAAATGGGATAGTTATTTCATATGAGCACTTTGGAGGCTCAGTTCAAACTACTGCACAAGTCAGGAGAGAATCCCAGGGAGTGGCAAGGCTTGTGTCTGCTTTCCAAGCCCACTCTGCCATTGCTGGTGAGTCAGCCCTGGATGCACTCGGCCCCAGCAGTGGCTGTCAGAAAGGACATGGAACAGATGTGCCTGGAGAGGTTACCTGGAGGAGACAAATAGTCAGAAAAGACTTAGAAAGTCTTTAGAAAAATACCCTGTGGGAGGCACACACTGACTGAGGATAGCAAAGTGACCATTGTGGTGCAGCCTTTTCCTGCATCCCTTGAGCCAGCTTGCCAAAGGCAGCACAAGTGCACTGCTTTGCCTTGCTGAGGTGCCCTCAAGGAACTGAGAAACCTCTGTGCTGAGCTCTTCTTGAGCAGCTCATTAAACCCCACACCACAGCTGGTGCTGATGAATTTCTTGCAACATTGCTGTTAGGCTTCAAAACCAAACTGAGACTATTGCCTCAGCACCCCACAAACCATCAAGCAGAAGTTTATTGTGGTCACTGAACCAGTAAGACAAAACTTCAGAGCATCACAAGCTCTCTGCAAAGCTCTTTCTCACTACTTATGCCTGGCCTTACTGCCAGACCTGTAAAAAATAACCATTTCCCTTCTTTCAGAGCAAATTTTAGTAAGTTCAGTCCAGAACTATAGCACCCTATGTAACCCCGTGCAAGAAGTTGCAAAACTCCAATCTGAAAGTATTGCTCTTGCTCCCAAATCTGCTCCTGACCTCTCTACATTTGCTTTACATGAGTGTGAAATTCTCTTTGACCTAATTACTATTCCCACTTGGCATTTTGGTGCTGAATATTTAGATGTAGAGCTGCTGAACAAAAAGTGTGTCAGATGCACTATGG
The DNA here is from genome assembly GCA_013399055.1 of Ramphastos sulfuratus. Taxonomy (NCBI): domain Eukaryota; kingdom Metazoa; phylum Chordata; class Aves; order Piciformes; family Ramphastidae; genus Ramphastos; species Ramphastos sulfuratus. The sequence continues at coordinate 156,657 of WBNM01022808.1, read as the reverse complement.
TCACCTCTGCTTTTCAGAATGGAAATGAGCAGCCAAGGGCTGCCTGCCCTGAGATCATTTTACATTTAAGCCAGTGTTTAATTCTCCTAATAGCCCCAAGATTGCAGGAGCTCAAAGCCTTACAGCCAGGATTAAGAGACCTCCTAAATATAGGCTTGTTTGCAGGGAAGGCAAAAGAACAACAGAGTCACTGAGAACTGTTCTTGAAAAACATTTATTTCTGTAATGGGTTTATAGTGCTGACTCCCAAGCCCCAGTACAACGCAGTGTCCCCCTTGCACATAATTCTGGGGCCAGTTACCTCTGATGGAAAGAAAAAAAGAAACCAACCAAGCCATACAAAGAAGTCCCCCAAACAAACAGTTTGGTACCAAAACAAACAATCCTTAGGTTAACTCCGGGCTTTTGCTGTTGAATGTTTCATCCTGACTGGGGCAGCTCTGCCCTGCTTCATCCCTCAGTCACAGGCAGAGGATGGTTCACTGCCCCAAAGCCCCAAACAGCTGAGAGTGTTGTGTTTAGCTGCAAAATAACCCAGGGGGAACATGGGCAGGGAAGGCTGGGAGGGCTCAGCGGCTATTACTGCAGACATCATTTAAAAAGGAAATCTATGCATTTCAGTTTCACCTCCTGAGCCCCAGCTTTAGGAAAGTCAAATACAAACCCAGAAACCAATGTACACAAAATAGTGACCAAGTGTCCAGACATTTCTAAGCCCCTCAATTTACTGTGCCATGATACCTCCAAAAAACACCCCAAACCCCTGCATTCGGATCGAGTTGGATCTTATTTTGAAGAGGGAGGGATAGAGATGCAGCACGTAGCATAGCAACTGTCAAACAAGGTTTAAGGCAAATTTATTCCCATTTCTCATGAGTTGAAGAATTTGTTGTTTAAGCTTTAACAGCTTTGTTGTTTAAGCTGTTAGATAACATCTCAGCTGGACGTTTAAGCTCTGACAACTTAATCAAGACATGAATGAAGTCAGCTCAAGTTGATCTGAGCCTAGAATATAAAAAAAAAAAAGTTCCCAAGAGTATTAGTTGGAACAAGTTTGAAAACAAAAAGAGAAAATAATGAGTGTTAAGAACCTCCACAAAACTTTCTCCTCTCAGAGACCAAGTTGAGCCCAAATAAGAGACACAGACATGCACGCATAGGAAGGAGGACACGATGGCAAGCCTCTACAGACACAATGCTGAGCAAGAGCAAAGCAGAGCCAAACCTAAATTCCACAGATGTGAGAAGGTGGACAGAGTTGTGAGTAAAAAAACAGGGAAAAAAAAGAAAAACAGAACCCCAGAGAGGGATGTTTCGTGACAATGGGATGGAAAATAAAAGTCCACTGTATGCAAAGAAAGGGAGTTCTTAGCTGCACACACAGAAAGCTGGGGATTTCAGTTGCCTCATCTCTCAGTTGTGTTACTTTGTTGTGCCTTTCCCCTCCCTTTGAGATCCAGGTGATGGTGCCCGGAGGTTCCTGCGTTTACTCAGTCTGTGCATCATAATTAGCCCCTCCTGCTTTCTTCAGCTCATTCTTGATGTAATCTTCATCCAGCTCTTTGTGGTCACTGATCACAAATTCTTTGGCAAAGTTCTGCAAGAGATAAAGGAGAAGCCTGTTAAAAAAGAGGCTACTTATCCAAGCCCTGAATGAGTTATCCATCTTCCATGGCTGTATGAGCAGCATACCCTGATGATAACTAGAAAGTAGAGGATGAGACAGAAGACTACCTATGGTAAAACCCAAGACTTAACCTGGAAAAAATTATGTCTACTTCTATAAGCACCAGCTGCAAGACCAAATCTTTGCCTGTGCAACAGCTCTTCCTAACAATAAATGCACATGCTAGGTCAGATCTAAGTAGTATGCCAACTAAAAAAACTCAGCATTGTTGACCTTCTGACTGCCACTGCCACTCAGCATAGCTGTGAGCAGGTTGCTAATCCTATCAGTGCCCTTTTTAGGACCTCTTCTCCAAAAAAAAAAAAAAAAAACAGTGCTGTACCACAGTACTCTACAGCATCATACCCCACCAGCTGATAGGAAGATGCTTCAATTAAAGATAGAGCAAAGTGCAGATGGTATCAGGAGAAATTAATTCTACTTCAGTAGATTTACTGACTCCTCCTCTCAACCATCTAATACCCATCATGGCCAAAACCAATATGCTGCACCAGACAGGCTGCTGGTGTTGTCAATAGCCTCTGTGGTCTAATGATCCAAAGTGACCTTTAAGAACTTGCTTTATTAATACACTTGTGTGCTGCAGAGTAGTTGTGGAGCTCCTTCAATGCTCGTGGGCAAGGCCTAGGCAGTGTGCTATGATGTGAGACTGTGAACAGAGAAAACCTTTCTCAGAACAGATTACTGAGACCTCACAGTGCCTTTAGGGCATCTGTCACCACAGTGTCACTACAGTCAGGGATTTGTTCCTCTGTGCCTCTCCTGCCTCTCTGCAAGGGTGGCATGCATGTGTGTGCACAGATATTTCAGCAAACATGCACATTTACCTCATTCTTTAGCATTTTCCCTTCTCTTCCTACCCACAGCTCAAAACACTGCATGTGTCTTTCTCCTCGCCCCAACCCACACGGGTTTTAGACAGCATGAAAAACACAAGCATCCATTGGCCTCTGCAGGACCAGGGGAAAACTGGTGACAAAACAAATTAATTGAAATCCCAACAGCCCTGCTGCAGCATCTGGGGGAAGTTGCAATGCCTGGCTTGTTGGGCAGAAAGCACCCTGCAAGCTGATGGAGGCTGCCTGGGAAAATGAGGCGATGCTTTGAGAGAGAAGCAGGCATCTTGTCCAGGTCTCCCCGGCACTGGAACAGCCCCGGCACAACTGTAGAGGGGAGGGTCTAATTGGTTTCAGACTCTAAGCCATGGGAGAGCTCTTTATTTGGCAGCATCTCAAGGGTCTCAGTTTGGGATCAGAGTCGGCTAAAGGAGGGGGTGGAGAGGAGCCTCAGCACCTCTTTCATGCGGTGGAAGAAATGGAAGGGAGAGCAAAACAACTCCCTCCCCCACACCAGTCTCCCAGGCTGCAGCTGATCCTGTTTCACACTGTAGGAAATCCTCACTACCCAAGAGTTGCTTAGAGGGGGGGGGGGGGGGGGGGGGGGGGGAAGANGTGTGGGAGAAGAATAGAGCTTATAGCAGCTATGAGAAGCCCTGTCTGCTCTGCTTTAGTTTATCAGCTGCTAGACAAAGTCCTAAGGAATATCAACTGCTTGACAGCACCATTTTGTTCCCCCCTTCAATGGCTGCTGTTCTGGTGCCCAGACAGACAGACATTACAGGCACTTAGCAGTGTCTTAGCAGAGTTCATGGAAAACGGGAAGGAAATTGTTTATTTAGAGAAAACAAAAGTCCTTTTTTTGAGATGGGAAATGAAGAGGCAAGCAGCCCAAAACATCAGATTCAGTCATCCGCACGAGTGTCCTACTTACGAATCTCTCGTGTGGGATCTGTAAAAGCTCAGTTCTTGCTACGGCCAAACAAAGGATTTTCAGCTATTTGATTTTTCACTGTGCTACCTACATGGGGTTTTGAGTTGAGCCTTTTCAGTTTCTTTTCTATGTGCTAAAAGGTTTAACAAATCTTCATCTCAGGAAGCAGGTTATCATGGTCTGCCTGACCTCAGCGTTAGTGTGTGCCCTGACTTTAGTAAGAACTGAGGCAGCCCCATAAAATTATGTCTGAGAGGGATTCCATGAGAAGTGTGTGTGTTTATAAATGCAGGAAGAGTTTTCTTTAGTGTCCACTCTTCAGAATCCAGCCAATTCCAAAATTAAAACTGCAAGGGGAACTAAATTGTATGTACCACAACAATTGCTCAAATATCTTTTCAGCTAGACAGTTATCCAGATGATTCCTGGGTGATGATCTGTGGGCACCAGCCACTATTTTGTGCCATTGTCACCAGGACACCTTGCAAAGTCTGAACAATCTTCCCCCTAGCAGTGGCCAGATGGGTTATGTTCCCAGGCACTCTTAAATATCCTCTTAGCTGACTGGGCCACCTCTTGTGCCAGATTTGTACCCTCAGAGTGCAAACTGGGTCACTACTATTAATAACTCTTTCCTTTATTCCTTTCTGCTGGCAGGTGCTGGCAGGGGCTTCTTCAGTTCTTTGCACCAGCTTGTACCCACCATGATGTCTCATCAACCCTGGCACCATGGGGAGAAGATACTTCTGGTGAGTTTGCTGCCTGGAACTTGTGATTTCAATATCCTGCTTGACTTTTCTTCAGCCTTAACCTCCCTTATCACTCTGAAGTCACTGTTTGAGCTCTTTGGGATTCAGCTTTTGTTCAGGGTGCAAATCATAAGGTGAAGAGAGGCATATAGGTATTTTAGAGATGGCTGAAGCTGCCTTCTGTGCCATCAGGGCAGAAAGACAGGAAGGACTCCAATGTTCAGATGAGGACACTGGGTGTCCATGACCAACAGCAACACTTTTCAGCCAAGGGCAATCTTACTCTGAGTTCATTCTTTTTTTTCTTGGTTGTGGCTCTTTTGTTTTGTGTATTTTTTTCCCCCACTGAAACTGCCAGAATTTAAAATTACTCACAGCTGATTTAATTTGGTCTGATGTTAGCTAGACCAGGCAATGGTCCTTATTTGGCATGACTGTCACCTGCAATTACAAATAACCAGTCACAGCAAACCAGCTCTTGCAAAGCACCAGGAAAAATCTCGTCTTCAGGGGGCTAACAGCAATGCCAACAGGCATCCAACTCCAGCCAGATTTCTGCTCTGCCACAAGCTTTTCTTCCTGCCCTTAAGAGACTGGGTGGGGTAAGTTCCTGGTTTCTCTTCTCTCACACACACACACCAGTGTCTAGTGCATTTAAAGAGAACTGCAGAAGTTAGAGCTGCCTAAGGCACAGCGCATAACTCTGATGCTCGGGCCCTCGGTTTGCTGACACACATCTCCATTTTACATCTGCCACTTCCTTTTCTCTTCTCCTCACACTGTCCATGAGCTTTTCACAAGTGTAGCAAGGCCTGTGAGTGAATTCTAGCCTTTGTATTCACCCCAGAGTCACCAACAGCCTACAGCAAAAACAATAATGCCATTTATCTTTATCCTTCTCAGGACACAAGAGTGATCACAGTCTCTTTGCTTTGCCTCTCAAATCCTTGAACATGACATAAAAGGAACTCATGGTCCTTCAGTACACCTATCCAGCATGTGCTTCACTTTGTGTCTGAGTAGCAGACAGTCATCATCTTGCAGTCCAATCCCCTGTGTCAACCTCCAGATGACAGTGGAGAGAGAAAGGCTTCCAACCATGCAGGTTAAGTTGCAAAAAGTGAGCCTGCATCTCTCCCTGGGTAGTATGAAATTCATACAGTAAGCTCAGTCCTCCAGCCTTTCTCTTCCAGACAGTTTTCTGGGGGAGGAAAAAGATGGAGTAGATTTTCTTTCTCTTCCAGGCTCTGAATGTTTAGCACATGAGGCTATAAAATTTCCCTAAGCTGGCCAAGGGAAAATCTGTCTGGTGCAAATACTGTATAAAAAAGGTCTGCAGAGGCCCCTATAAATCCCAGCATGTGTAGGTCTGAGGCCAGAGGGAAAATCCTTGTATGGTCTGCAGACACTTGGGTTCTTAGCAGCCAGGGATAGTGTCAGGTAGTTAAGCAGCTTCTTGCTGGTTTTATTTACACTGGGGCTTGCAGCATCCTCCACTGATGTTCAAAATCCTCAGGTCCACTGTGCTTAATGTCACCACTCCCATCCACTGGTCATCTTGTTTTCAGTGTGGACAGGCTACAGAGGAGATGACATCTCCCATGGTTCTTTTCCTGCAATCAGATCTCAGAGTCCAAGCTAGCAGCAAAACCCCTCTCTTTGAATTTACTCCTTGCCAATGTTTACATGGACTGGTTTCAGCCACTGGGAGAAGCCAGCCCAAACGTCTGGCAAACACATCTCTCAGCAACTGGAACTACATTTCAGCTCATCTGCAAATTCCTCCCATTTGTGCTGCATCCCACTGGAAAAGTCACAGGGCTGTGTGTCAGCTGTGGGGTGATGGGAAGCTGCTTATTCTGGCATGAAGAAATTACTTATAAAGTTACCACCTTCTCTAGGCTAGGACTAGGAGTTCTTGTACATCCATATCCATTTGGTATGGTGATCAGAGTAAACCAGCATAGGAAAAACAGTCAAATGGAACAATTCTGTTTGCCTTCCCAGCACCATCTCACCCACCCTCCTGAGAAAGACAGTCTCAAAGCCACCATGGTATAGCCACTACAGTATGTGTTTGATTTTCTGAGTGCCACTGACAAAGGTATGAAACAATGCTCTGTTTAGGTTGCTGTACTAAGGTGAGAAACCTAAAGCACGTACATGGAAGTTATGCACATTGTATCTGACCTGAGACAAGAGACAGTAACCTCAGAAGCAGATCCTCTCTCACGAGGTACTAGCATCAGTGCAGAGAAGAATACAGAGAAAAAAGAGAAGTTGAACAGAAAAGAAAAAAAAAAAAAATCTGGCTGTGAGCTCCAAAGCAGGATCTTGGAATCGCTAAAGCCTGGCAAATTCCTCACCAAAAATAAGAATGAATAAAATGCCACAAATATTTGCTCACAGAAACAGAGCTGTTTTACCCTGGATATGATTTAGGCAAATAAGAGAGCACATGACTTTGTGGGGGCTGGAGTGCTGATGAAAACAGAGAAGAATCAACATTCATGGAAAATAAGACAAACTGGCAGATGTTGAGCGGTCCCTTTGCTGAGGTAGGCCTGCAGGGGAGTTCAGTCCCATCAGGAAAAAGACCTCCACGTTGCCTAATGAAGGGTTAAAATCTCCTGGTAGGAAATGCAGTCATGAAGGGCAAGGAATTCACAGAGGGGAAGCAGTGCTCAGAGGGAAACCAACTCCTGTTTTCAGTTCTCCAGCACATACATCAAAACAGGGCAACTTCAGCACAGGTTGCCACTCCCAGCCCCACAACCATTGTCCCTGGGCCTGTCCTTACTTGAAGAAAAGCACCATAACATCATCCTTCAAAGTGAGTGGGGCCATTCACTGGAAGGTCTGATAGTCCCATACCTAAAACCACAGCTGCCAGGTTTCACCTTGCAGGAATTTTTATGGCTGAACCTCATGACCTCACACTGGCAGTCCTTCCTAGCCATGACAAGCAGCTCACAATAGCCTTGATTTCTGGGCTTAAGTTGACCAACTAGGTTCTCCTGGGCCTCTGGAATAAAAGAGGTCAAAACACCAGGTTGCAGAGAGAAGTTGTGGATGCCCCCTCCCTGGGAGTGTTCAAGGCCAGGCTAGACAGAGCTTTGAGTAATCTGCTGTAGTAGAAGGTGTTCCTGCCCATGGCAGAGGGGTTGGAACTAGACAGTTGTTAAGGTCTCTTCCATCCCAAACCATTCTATGAGTCTATGAATAGCCTTTGAAGCACAGAGAGCCTCCTAAATGGATTTGTACTAATGCTGAATGAGCCATAGCTTGTGCATATAAAAGGAGGTAAAAAGCAGAGCTATCCTTACTGCCAGGGACATAAAACATGAATTTAAGACCAGCTTTGGATAATCTACTTTTAGTCAAGTAGAGAATAGACTCAAAGCCTTTCAGTTCAGCTGGCATCTACTGCTAGCTGGGTACAGCCTTGTCATGACAATTGATGGTACACAGTGACCAAGCTCTGCAGAGGACACAAATGTTGTGGGGTCTGCTGCATGTGTGTCTCACTGCAAGCATCTGCAAGTTCACCTATGTGCACAAGATAAGACACACTACAGCTGATGGCAAAATAGATGCAACCTTGAAGTTTAAGTCATCCTGGCTTACTCTTTCATAAAGTTCCCCCAGCTGTTTAAATCATTCTTGATCTAGATTTAGACTGTACTCCAGGAATGAACTCCCAAACATCTTAACAGTCTGCAAAGCATGGGATATTGTGCTTCTAGATTTGTTCTTGGCCTAGACAGAAGCTCAGTGAAGGAAAGAAGGGATACTACATCATCTTACTCTATGTCTCCCTTTGCACAAGCAAGTCTCCACACATTAGTACTTAGCTGTACCCTTAAGAAGAAATGGAAAAATACTTGTTCCCCATCCTGGCCTTACTTCTAACCTCATCTCAACTACTTGGAACACACCACAGTCTTGATCCAAGATTTCCAGATGAGGTAAAGAGGAAAGGATGGAAATAAATGGCTGAGAGAAAAAGCTACTGAATGTTCCTTAAATGCAAAATGCATTTTTCTCCCATCCAAAATAAGTACAGTAAATGCAATAGCCATTTTCCAACAAAATTAAAGAGGTAATAATGAAAGTCCCAAATAAGCAAGAAGACCTGATGCTACCTGATGGTACTGCTGGTACAGATCAGGAGAACTAAGGCTGTTTGCACCAGATGAGATCCATCCCTGTAATTTTACAATTGTTACAGACAAAAATCAATTGTCCTTTCTTCTTGAGAGATTTTCTGGTACCTTCCTCCAGTGACTATCATCCTGGCTTCCCAAGCCACCTCACTTCAGATTTTACAGCACCTGCTCCCTCTTCTAAGGCAGGAATACAAAAGGGAAGGCAACCCAGTTCCTCTCCTGGCTTTATATTTCATCCTTTTGTTCACAAGCCCATAATCTACTCTTCAGCAGCTAATATCCCTTATGTTTTCCTCATGGCAAGTGCTTCTGGGAGAGCATCAGTAATCACCAGGTGTGAACACTCTTTATTCTACAGATGCAGCACGGTGGGTTTTGCTGGCTAGGCGGTACTCAAGCTGACTGTCTTTCACTTGGAGTATCTTAGCAGCAGAGCAGCATTTACTGGCATTTGTTCAGCTTTCAGCAGAGCTCAACCATAGCTCATCAGTGCATCTACAACACAGCAGAGAATATAAAGCAGGCCTCCTCTCACACTGCAGCTTTGGTCTTAAAATAGCGAGGCAGAGTTAGCTTTGGCAGATATTACAGGATAGCGGGAGTCCAGCGAGCTTTGCTGAGGACTTCTCGGACTGAAGAGCTGTCGTTCTGGGATCCCAGCCAGTCACTTCTATAGAACACAAAAGCAAAGCTGCTACCTCCTGCACAAAAAGCCTCCTCCTGCCACACTTCCTTGCAAGGAGAGGCACACTGCACAGGGTTTGTGGACCTAGGAGCCAAGCTCACGACTAAAACTGTGCAGAGGCAAACTGCAGCAGCAGCCTAGATTCTCTTCAAGGTGTGTAAGGAAATAAAACCCCACTTTAAGGTACCACTTATTCCAGTGATGAACCAACACTGAGTCAGATTCATAGTTTATCACTACAGCAGAGGATCAACTGTATTTTTCTGTATGTAACTCACATCTCAAATAGTCTCTGTAAGAAATCAGAAGCAATGGGGTGATGTATACTTGCAAGTCAAGAGAACCAGTAAGAGTGAAACAGCTCTGGGATAAATTCCCTCCACTACATTTCAGTTGCACTTTCTGGTCCTCTTTTGATTTGATTATCTGCAAAGTTACATGCAAATAAAGGAGAAAATAGTTCTCCTTTTATCCCACTCCACTCAGAAGGACTCAAGTTGCATGTGTGGAACTGTTCAAAGTAGTTGTCAAGATAATTTCTTATGGGAAGGAGATAATCACTGACATCACATTCAGAAATGCTTTGGAGTGGGTTATAGACCTGGTTGCTCAGTAAGAGTGTATTAGGCACTAGCTGTAGCCTTCCAATATCTGAGGGGGGGCCTACAGGAAGGCTGGGGAGGGACTATTGACAAGGTCTTGCAATGACAGGACAAGGGGCAACGGGTTTAAACTTGCAGAGGGGAGATTTAGACTGGATGTTAGGAGGAAGCTCTTTGCAGTGAGAGTGGTGAGGCACTGGCACAGGTTGCCCAGGGAGGTTGTGGCTGCTCCATCCTTGGAGGTGTTCAAGGCCAGGTTGGATGAGGCCTTGAGTGACCTGTACTAGTGGGAGGTGTCCCTGCCTATGGCAGGGGGTTGGAACTAGATGATCCTTGAGGTCCCTTCCAACCTTACCATTCTATGATTCTATGTATTGTTTTCATATTTTAGTATAGATTAATTGGAATATGAAAGCTTTTAAGTAACAGCCAAGAATGATTAATATTCCACCAGATTATTAACTCAAACAGACTACTAATCAAAGATGAAACAAGTGAAATTGCAAATTATATGTAACAGACCTGAGGGGCAGATCTTGGAGCAGCACTCTGGAATGCTATTCAGCTCAACAGGAATAAACTGTCTAAACACATTTTTTTTTTTTTTTTAAATCTCAGGCTTTGTGACTCTTGTATGAGTCATTCATTAGTGCTCTGTAATTTCATCTTCAGCTACAATTACACAGTTTCAGCTGCTTCACATGAACAGAGATTTGCTTTCCTGTCTCTCAGGTGTCGTTATGAAAGTTATTTTTCAGCTTGGACCCCTTTGCATAGTTACCATGTTGAAACATTTAGCACCAGTGCTTATCTTCTGGAAGGGCAGGAATTTATTAGATTCGTGGTTCTTATCTAAATATAATCTTCTCTATTGTAAAAACTACCAGTGAATGAAGGGAACTTCATTCTCATTCTTCATGTTGTCCTATTGGGAGATTATGGAATCACAGAGAAGAATCACAGAATCGTTTTGGTTGTAAAAATCCTTTAATATCATTGAGTCCAACTATTATCTAACTGCCAAGTCTAGTGCTAAACCATGTCCCTCAACACCACATCTCTGTGACTTTTGAACACCTCCAGGGATGGGGACTCAACCACCTCCCTGGGGACCCTGTTCCAGTGTTTTAAAACCCCTTCAATGAAGAAGTTTCTTCTAATATCCAACCAAAACCTCCCCTGGTGCAACTTGAGGCCCTTTCCTCTTGTCTTAACGCTCGTTACTAAGGAGAAGAGACTGATCCTCAGCTCACCACAATGTTTTTTCAGGCCGTTGTAGAGAGACAGAAGGTCTACCCTCAGCCTCCTTTTCTCCAGGCTAAACAATCCCAATTCCCTCAGATGCTCCTCACAAGAGCTGTTCTCCAGACTCTTCACCAACTTTGTTGTCCTTCTCTGGACTCGCTCCAGCACCCCCATGTCTTTCTTGTACTGAGGGCCCCAAAACTGACCCCAGTAGTCAAAGTGTTGGGTACAGGGGGACAGATTTCTTTACAGAGACAAGAACACAGTTGTCAAAGATTGTCAGAGGTCAGTCTGTTATCCAAGTGCATAAAACAGATCTTTTCTCATGCACTGGAGATCTGACCCTAGGTTTAGTTGAAGAGCTAATCTCATACTCCTTCAGAGGAAACATGCCAACCATTAACATCTTCTCCATTGAAGTCAGCTTTCCTGTAGCAGTTCTCTTAAGCCTTCCATGATTCACTTCTCTTGTGGCTCTCACTAGTTTTCACTCATTTGGACTGAATTTGAGGATCTGTGGAGTGAGACCAGCTCNCTATGGCAGGGGTTTGGAACTAGATGATCTTTGAGGTCCCTTCCAACCTTACCATTCTGTGATTCTATGAAAGTGCCCTGGGAGGCCTTGACAGAGTTAACTGATAAGCTCAGCTGGGGCAGACAAGCTCCAGTGAAGCCCTTCCAAGGTGTGTACTAAGCACATTTCTCATTTTCCCTGATACGCCCAAGGCCAAACAGAAGCCTATTCAAACCTAGTTAGCTATTAAGAGCTGTTAGTTAATTGGTACAGATAGGGACTTCAGACTTTGGTTGATTAGGTTCATGAATTCATTGTGCAGAGACAAAAGGCCGCAAGAGAAGTTTAAACAAAGGTGTGTGGGTTTCAGTTTGATTTTACCTGCTCAACTTAATGCTGCTTTGTTCTCTACCATTCAAAATTATATTATTTCCCTACCAAAGAAGGAAAAGGGAAACATCTTAATGAGAGTGGGGGCTCTTCAGCCTGGAGAAGAGAAGGCTTTGAGGAGACCTTGTAGTAGCCTTCCAGTATCTGAAGGGTGCCTACAGGGAGGCTGGGGAGGGATTATTTACAAGGTCTTGCAATGACAGGACAAGGTACAATGGGTTTAAACTGTCAGAGGGGAGATTGAAACTGGATGTTAGGAGGAAGTTCTTTGCAGTGAGGGTGGTGAGGCACTGGCACAGGTTGCCCAGGGAGGTTGTGGCTGCTCCCTCCCTGGAGGGGTTCAAGGCCAGGTTGGACGAGGCCTTGAGTGAGCTGTCCTCGTGGAGGTGTCCCTGCCTATGGCAGGGGGTTGGAACTAGATGATCCTTGAGGTCCCCTCCAACCTTACCATTCTATGATTCTATGACATGGAGGGGGAGTGCAGATATTCCCTTCTCATTAAATACTTAAGACAGCCTCAAGCTCAGAGGTGCTTCTTTATGCCTGAATGCTCAAAGGGCAGATGTTAAGTCTTCCTAGTAGGAAGACAGGGAATAGGGAACTGTCTTCTTTTCAAAGGATTAACTGCTAAATTGAAGGGTGATCCAGTCCTCCCCCTCTCTCTCCCCTCCTGCTGGTGTTGGTAGAGCTTAAAGCAGAGACTTGGTAGTTAGAAGCAAGAAGAGGTTACCTGTACTACTTCTTTGACCAGAGTCTTGTCGGTCCCAGTTTTGGCTCTCTGCAGGCCACTGACATCCTCTCCAATCCAGGTGATGAGCGCAAACTTGACTCTCTTGCTCATGGCATCACCCGTGGTGAATCGGACAAAGCCAAACAATCGAACGTCGTCTGGACAGGCAAAGCAAAAAGGAGAAAATGATTAGAGCCAGAAGCATCCCTGCAGTGCTGCTTTCTGGAGTGAGACATTGCTCTCAACTCAAAGACCAAGCCAAGGCACTGATCCCGTCTTACAACACCACCATTCGGGGTTAACGGGGCAATACAGGGGCTCTGCTCAGATGCCCTTTGCTTGCAAGGTGCTTTTGTCCAGTGTTAGATCTGCATCCTTCTGGGGTGCTTTGAGTTACTGGGAGGAAACTATCTGTGCTGGCCACCCCACATTAGCGTGCTGCTAGTGTATCTGGAAATGGCTAACATACAGTCAGCAGATAGTTCAAGGACACAGAGCTAACTCTAGTTACACATTCCACCAGATCATGAGTCTGCAGGTCACTGGTCAAGAAGCAAAGTGTTTCCCAGCATCTCTTTCTTAAGGACAGCAGGATTAGGGTCACCTTTTGTAACATATACCCCAAAACTGGCCATCGTGCAAATCTGACTTTCCTCTTTCCCTCCAGCCACATACCTGGCTTACTTGTAGTGTGAGTTTACAAGGAGAGGAGAAGCAAGAGCAAAAGAAAAATCTGCAATTGCTTCCCCAGATGTGTTTTTCTACTCCTTCCAAAGCTCTGTAGAGAAAGGCCTTGGATTTTAGGGCCGTTCTCATCTTTCTTTCACAGCTGGTTTCTGCTATATCCCACCAGACGACAGTTATTTAGTCTGGCCATCTGTGTAAGAACCTTGTAAACTCCTTGTCTCAAAGAGTTGGTCCTTTCACTGCAGGGTGACTCATCACCCACGGCAGTTGGATGCCTTCACCATCACAGGCACTTAGAAAGCATGTGACACCATCCACTCCTATCCCCAGCCTTCACCATCACAGGCACTTAGAAAGCATGTGACACCATCCACTCCTATCCTCAGCCTCGGTGGCATGCACCATGCTGGACCTTCAACCAGGGCTGTGCAGAAAAGCTGAGCAGATGGGCAGTTGTGCAATCGTGGAATACATCTAATCATAGCCACTTCATCTGTTACAGGTCACTCAAGACCTTTTCAATGAAATGAGATGACTCAAAACAGAAGAACAAACTTGCTGTTTGAAAAGAATCATGTTAATCCTGGCTGCACTTGTTGTGACCAGCTCAACATGTTTTATGGTTATTTGCTATCTTGACTACTGCCAGGTGAGAATGCAGGCTCCAGGTGCAGTAAGGTTTGCCAACATCCCCATCCTTGGATCCGTTACAACATGCTCCATGAAGGGTCAGAGCAGCTCCTGGGACAGGAAAGAAGCAGCTCTGAGTTGCTTATCCCCAGAAAATAAGCTGCTAGAAATCAATGCAAAAAAAAAAAAAGAAGTGAGATTTTCTCTGAAAGCTGACAGGTCTCAGAGCTTTTTTAACACTTCTCTTTTGCCAAAGTGTGAGTAAAGACAACTTCCCCTTGAGAAAAGGTAAGTTTTTAAGTCTGAAAAAAACCACCTGTGGTCTTCCTGTGTTGCCCTCTCTGTACCTTTTTGCCACTGACAAGAGGACTGCTGGGGAAAAATGTATGTAGAGGGGTGTGTGAGTCAGTACAGGGTTTAAAACAAACTCCTCTGGAGATTTGAAATTTGAAAGAAAAAGATATTACTCAAAAGAAAAATCCCCATGGATCTCTGGAAAGAGAATAAGCCCTGTGTATTGACACTGCAGGCAAACAAAACTACTCTCTCAGATAACTATTACTGGCAAGTACAGGAAACACAGGGAGAGACCTCCTGTTTCTGACAGTATATCCTCTTCCCAAGATTGATTAGAACCATAAATGAACTAACAGCCAGGAAATACTCAAGGTGAGGAAGAGGCAGTAAATCTCCTAATGTTACTATTAACAGTTCTATGAACAAAAATTGCTTTCCCAGAGCTGACAGTAAAGGAGGCCACACTCCACTAAGAATTGTGCTGTGGTTCCTATGGGAACATCGTGCTGGAGGGCACTTTAATGTCACCAAGTCCTGGCCCCTACTATACTGTAACCGTGTCACAGACCTTCCCATGGACCCATCACTTTCTACTTTGAGTATGTAGGTTTTTCATCCCTGCCCTTTTCACCAAAGGATGCTACAAATCTTGATGGTTGTTTTGAAATAGACAAATAATGTCAGAATATAACAAAGGTGAAAAATTCCAAATTGTTCTGCAGTGCTTTTTCATATGTAGAAAGGAGGTTAAAGGAATTTACCTGTCAGTATGAACTTAAATTTGACATGAACCTACAGATCACTGGCAGCACCAGGATCTGCTTCTCAGCAAAAAAGTTTGACTGATTTCCTGTTCTATCTGAAAGCAGCTTGATCAGTGCCACCAAAGAGCCAAACCCTGCAATTCCCTCTGGGCTTTCATCTACTAGATCACTTACTATGTGATGACTATGGGCAGCTCTTACTTCATCATGTTAAGTCCTGATAAGTTTAATGAGCATCTGAGGTTGGACTTGGGGCTGAGTCACCATTTTGGGTAGAATTTACCTGGGGCTGGTTTACTTGTGGGGGCTTGAAAGGTTAACACCCAAGCTGGATGTGCTTTCTCCTCCTGCCTCCTTAATGGAGGCACAGTAGCCAGAACAGGATCTTCTGCTGCCATAACTTTCAGTTATATTTAGTATAAAATACCAATGCATGATGCTTTGTCTTGGATATGCCACTCTGTGAACTGCAGCAGCATTTCAGCAGCTGCAAATAAAGCCAAGAGGGAATGTGAATTGGAGCCCTTAGCAATTAAACAGCTCTTTTCCTAAAAGGGCAACAGTGAGAGATGTGGAGGTTCTTAGCAATAGCTCAGTCTGGGTATGAGCTCCTTCAACTGCAGGTCAAAATCCCTGAGCAGAAGTGGTTGAGTTTCACAATTAGTCTGAAGCATGTTCATAGTGATAACGAGATCAAAACACAAGCTCGTTTATACTCTCAGATTTCCTCTTTCAGAGTTAATTAGTACTGCCCTGCCAGATCATCTCGCTGAGCTGGAAGTCATCAATGCCATCAGTGCCAACTCCCTATAAATCTCAAGGTATTAATATCCACCCCCCGACTCCCCCTTCATGCAAACCCATTTATAGTGGGTTTAGAAATTTACTGGGTGCCTGGGGGTGGGGGGGATGTATAACAAATCACAAAGAGACAGACAGTAGGTTTCCTCTGAAAGAGGAAATCCTGCCTTGCTCCATGCAACCACCTTCCCAGTCACTAAGTCATGAATTTCAGGGCAGAGAGAAGCAAATAACAGATCTGAGCAGAACAGGAATAGCAGCTTTATTTGATTAGATCTTATAAGTTACAAACAGCAGAAAGTAACAACCTTAATTCCCACTACTATCACTACTCCTTTATGGTGGCAGAGCCTGACAATAAGGCTGTACAAACAACGAAAAGTACAATGGATGCTTTAATGAGCATCACTTAGTATTTTTTTCCAACCCCCCTACTTATCTGTAGGCAGGATTTTCCAAATATACTGCTTAAGCTTCCCTTGGCTGTCAACAAAGCTGGATGCCGAGCTGCAGAGATTTCCCTGATAGTATTTCCCTTTTTTTCATCCACTCAAACATTTTGGTGCAGCTATACTAAAAAACTCCCCATTAGGTTAAAATGCACTGACTCATCAGGAAAAGATAATAGCTGCAGGAAAGAAATACATTGTCAAAAGCTTCACTGTTTGTAGTTGGCACGGCTCTGAATGGCAAAGCCAGAGACATGCCAATGTAAGGCCACCACTCCCAGCTTCACCTGCATGCAGCCAAGGTCACGTACAGAAAGGCAGCTGATGGAATTATCTGCTTTGGTGTTCTGTCCAGCAATGAATTACTGATAGCACGTGACAGGTTTCATGAAGGATTTATTATGTTTGTTTCAATTGGATTCACTTTAGATTAATTTGTGAGTTTTCCACCTCCTTGGTCACCCCTGTAGTCACAGGGCTAGAAGTGCAGGCAGAAGACCTTTCCCTGCACTGTTCTTTCCCTCTTTGTCCCTGTACTAAAGCCCTTACATCTCTGCTGCAAGGCTGCCTTGCGCCATGCAGACACGTTCATTGAAGGCATAAGACACATACAAAATGTTTGACCTCAGGACCATAGGCAGAGGACATGCTGTGCTGGGACACCAGCCTCACCCATGTAACCCGGAGCAGCTGACGTTAGCACAGGGTACCCAGGANGCTGCTGCAGCCCTCTGAGCATGGGGAGGATGACACCATGC
Source organism: Ramphastos sulfuratus (assembly GCA_013399055.1). Lineage (NCBI taxonomy): Eukaryota > Metazoa > Chordata > Aves > Piciformes > Ramphastidae > Ramphastos > Ramphastos sulfuratus. The sequence goes on along the minus strand of WBNM01022808.1, from coordinate 139,730 downwards.
TGACCTATCCAGCTTTCTCTGACCCGCTGGAACCACCAGCAGTGTTTCATCAGAATGAATTGCTGCTACCCTAGTGACAGTGGTCCTGTAAGTGGTGTCTCTGCAGACCTAGGTGTATAGTGGGGGGGGCAAAGTGGGAGAAAGCAGAGAATCCAGCTAATTTTTGTTCCACTTCCCTGAAGGAAGGAACAGTTGCATTAGTTGATGAGAGGTAAGGGCCAGACAGGCCCCAAATCAAAGGGTACACAAAAGGTGTAACCTTTCCTTACCTCTCTTATGCCTAACACAGGTTGGTAAAATGCAGCCCCACAGCCATGCTACTTTAATTATGCATCACAAAACTAAACTGAATGCAAAGAGTTATTGCCATCAGGATGAAGGCAAATATTCCCTAAACCATCCTTCTGTCCATTGCAAAGGACAACCTAAGCCACAGCTCTAACTGGCAGCCACTTAGCTGACCCTCCCACGAGCACAGCAGGGAGGGCACAGGGGCAGGGAAATGCTGCAAAGACAGTGTGACATTTCCATGAGCCACCCATGGCCCCAGGTCTTCCTTTAAATAGATATTAAGGGAAAGCAGGCGGGAGGAACGGTAAAGGAGAAAAACAAAAGCAGTAGGAGACTGATTTACAAAGCCCATTTTAGCAACTTAAGATGTAGCCAAAGACAGATAAGCAGCTATCTCATTACATGTCCTCGTGCACTTTTACAAGTCTTTCCTACAACCCAAGCTGCCAATGTAATCTTGGTGATCTCTAAACACTTAACTTCTAAATTTTATACACAGCCTAGGCTTTATAGGACAACTCTCATAAGCCCAAACAAGCTTTCATTTGTCTTCAGAGCCAATTCTATTTCTATTTGCTTCCTACTACTTTTATGTCAACCAGAAATGGTTTTATAGGGCATTTATTTCAGATGCTGAATGCACAGTGTGGTTTTGGTTTGATCTTTTCAGACACTTGGATAACTATCCCTTTTCATGCTGTCATTGCAATTATTTATCCAGACCTGGGTTTTTCCAAATAAAAGGCTCATTATTTCTTTTGTCAGAGATGCACTGAAAAACAACTGCTCACATGTGGTATGGGGGGAAGCACGGTCTTCTGACCTCTCTGTCACTTCATGGCAGAATGCACCCTTTAAGAAAAAATTGAAGTAAACCACAGAGAGAGAGGCAGTGAGATGCTCTGCTGCTTCACAATACAGAAACAGAGCCAAGCTGGCCAGCGCAGCCGAGCGTTACTGACACACGCCAAAGTCTGGGCGGATGTTTTTGATTGGACTTTTAGTTCAGTATCTCACTTGCAAGTCACTCTGCTCTTCTCTGCAACACCATCACCAGCTTGGTTAGGAGACTTTGAAATTAAAAACAACAAAACATGAGAGCCTTCGCATCCTTCCGAACAATAACCTTCAGCTGTTATCTGTGTCTCTGGCTCCAAATCCACCAGCTCAGGTGTTTGGTTTTAAGAAGTGTACTGATGGCACATACTACCCAAACACCAAAGTAATGCTGCTTCTGGAGCCATGCCATCTGCACAGGCAAGAGCTGTAACTGTGGAGTAAAATGGATCAAAAGCCTTGAATTAAGTCCTTGTTTAATGCAGAGGTAATCTCTGCTGTTAAGTCCAACCAAAACAGTCCTAACCAGAAGACACAGGGGGTGTCTGCACTGTGTGTTTAATGACCCTGACACAATCAATGTCCTCAGCTTTGGTCTCCAGACTCTCTATATCAGACAAAGGCCAATACAGCCACATACTTTGGTCATTATGCAGGACTGCTAGAGGAAGAGCCACCAGTGACGACCTCCTAATCATACAAGGACTTTATTGTGCCAGTGGTTTAAACCAACCTCCTCGACTTTACTTCGGGACGAGTTGGAGAGGTGTTCACACATCTGCTGCGTGTCTTTGGAGGACAGAGAAAACTACTACTGCCTGAGGCCAAAGTGGAGTCTACTACCCCCCAGCCAAAGCGTTTGAGTCATCTTGTGACCTGACACAGACTGTGACAGCAAGAGCATGACAGCAAGTGATGTGCAAAGGTCCAGGATTCAGGCTGCGTTTGGAGCATGATCTTGGGACTCTGAACAAAAGGGCACTGAAGAAACTTTTCTTAACATGTTTTCTTCCTTTAAAAAGAATTGGCAGCTGCTATCCTCAAACAGCAGAACAGGGAAAGGATGATAGTTTGGTTGTGCTGTTCCTCTAACTTTTATAGTCATCCACAAAGCTTAGGAAAGAGCTTAGTAAGAACAAGCCTCCACCCCAGGATACGTGACACACAGGTCTGATGCACAGTGTGTATCTGAGAGTAGAGCAGTGAGAGTGATGAAACTCAGACAAGGCAGGCTGGGTGCAGCAGCAGTTCCTGGCTCAGGGCACAGGTTTCGCTGCCCCAGGAACTCAGCATCTCAGTCTGTTGTGTGTTCCTTCAACAGCAGCCCACAGAGCATTGCTGGAGTTTGCAGAGAGCTGGTTTCTAACAAAGGGTTTTTTGAATTGCTACTTCCATTAAAAGATGCAATTTCAGTTTCTTGCTTTTCCCTTTGTCCTTAACCACTCTCGTTGCTTGAGGAGGTTTGCAGAATCTGCCATGATTGACCATGATCTGCATAAAAAGGGTTATATAGAAGGGGAGGAAAAAGCCAAAACACATCCCTGCTACCAGCAACCCCCTCCAGCCCTTCCTAGCCTCTGTCAGTGCACAAGGCAGGATATCCACCACAGGCAGATGTCTTCCTAACTGGTACAAAAGGCCTTTCTGGTCTCAGAATCACATGAATTAGCACACACTGACACCTCCTGCTCTGAGGGAAGCAATATGTACCCCTTGCTGAAGGTGCTTTTAACAAGAATGGTTATTAAAGCAAGCAGGGGATACAGAGGTTTGCCACCCAGAAAGGCACTGAAATAGTGCAGAATGTACAGCAGAGCAAGCTCAGATGGAGGGACCTGGTGACACTTTGCACACTGAGGTTTTTCAATTCCATCTCCTGCTCTCACCTTCAACCACCACATTAAGCTCAGCTTCTACCAGAGGCAGTTGCAGCACTTTGTGGCTTTTGGGGAAGTGCTTTTCACAAAACAGGAATTCAAAACAAGGAAGGAAGTTTATTCTGATGCCAGTTTTCCTAATCACACTTTCAAGCTGTTTGCATTGATAGCTCTTCTCCCTTTCAGCAAAATGTGGAAGGAGTTTGAGTGTGGAGCAGGAGGGAAGAGACGTTGCAATAGGAAGGAATAATATTGAGCAGCTCTTCCCATCCCTTTCTACTCTTTACTGGCTTTGTTTCAGTAGAAATATTCCAACCATCTCTACTTCATGGTAACATTTGGTACTTTTCTTCCAGATGGGAAAGGAAGCTCTGACTTCACTGCTGGCATGAGCCTTGTTTTCTGACTACATCTCTAGTGCTCCAGGTGAAGGGCTGCTGCACAGATGGAGGCACCAAAACGCGCATCTCTTGCTTCCCCAACTGCTGCACCACCCTAAGTTGTGGGTGGTGGGAGATCCATTCTGACACTCAGCCAAGAACCTGGTACCTGAATTTGCCTCATTCTTTAAGCCTCCAAGGACTGTGCTCCAGAGGTAGGTTTGAGGACAACCTCTTGCCCTGGTCTGCCAAGGAGCAGGTTCATATGGGGAGGGAGAGGAAAAGAAAGAAGAGAGAAAAGGAGCAATGGAGCAGCTATAAGGGATTTAGTTCCATGTTACAGTTTAACAATGGACCACAGTCTACCCCATAGATGCCTTGGTTTTAACTCTTCTCTTACTATGCTTATGCCTAAAATATGCAAAATTTCCTTTTTGCTGTAAAAATGCTTCAGGATTGGGGCCAGCTTGGCACCTTGATGGAATCAAACAAGGTTTCCTTGAACTCTGTCTATAATATTTATAAACTCCATTTATAAATAAGGGTTTGGCACATGCAGACAATAGCAAGAAAACAAACCTTGCCATATTCCAAAGTACAGTATGCTCCTCCATTAATTGTTATATGCAGTCTACTCAGCCCAGCCAGTGCTTGATCTCTGCCAAAGCCTCTCTGCCTGCTCAGCTACTGGATAAAAGTATTCCCCTTGCTAGAGAAGGGAATACAGGAACTGTCCTTGAGAGGGTATAAATCCAGAAAAAAATCCAAACCAAATCAAAAGAAACAAAACATTAAAAATCAGTTTAGAGAAAACAAGATCTCTTAAAAACAAGGAGAGAAAATAAATAGGGAAGGTTCCTCTGCAGGCCTCAGCTGTCTGGAGATGCTGGAGATGTTCTGTTATTTTGGCCACAAGAGGAGACAGAGAACATGGCATTCAGATGCTGAAGCTGTTGGCCTCCCAAAAAAAGCTACTAACCCTTCAGATAACATTGACATGAACTTCAGAAGTGCTGAACCCTGGGTTTCCCTGCATGCCAGGTAATAGCTTTTTCCTTATGCTACCCATTGAGAAAAGTTGAGTGGGAAGGAGTTCTTGCAATACAGGCTACCAGCTCTTCTGATATGAACTACAAAAAGATCCTTTTCAGTTCTGTGAGTACTCTCTGCAGAGGTCTCAAGAAGAGCTGGAAACAAGTGGCTAGGTTAATCCTTGTAAGACCCCACTGCAAATGTCATAGTAGAGCAGTCTAAACCCTCTTGATTTAGTGGCTGCTTTCCAAGGACTGACATGTACTTTCTTTCTATGATATTTATTGACTGATCAGACCAGTCCTACCCTCATTTAAGTTACTGGGAAGTTGTCCCCCCTAACTCAAGCCCTAAGACATGGCAGAGCAATTTGGGCAGACACCAGCATTTCAATAGCTGTGGGACTCTGACTACAGTGCCTCTGGGACTCGCCCCACCTTGAAAAGGGAGAGTCTGCTCAACACACAATTCTTTCCCAGTACAGATACCTAATTCTAAAAATACAGGTTAACCATAATTGTAGAGATTGTAGAGCAACGCGGTGGCTGAGGAAAACTTTGTTATAGCCCATTATTAGTTCAAAATGCTTCACATCCCGTTGGTGATATCGTTGAACAGCAGCTGAGACAAGAGGAAAAGCTCTACAATTCCCCCCTAGAAGTTATTTTGAGCAAAACCAAGCCATTCTTTAGTAAAACACATCAGCAGTTAAGATCAGCGGAGGTTCCTCAATTTATTTCCATATTCCCCAGGCTTTGTTTCTCTTGTTAATGTTCTACCACCAAGAGTTAAACAATCAACTGCCACGTTCAAACCTAGAGCAGCAACTGTTGTGCAATGCCTCACACCCGATTGTTCCCAAGGCTGTATTGTTCCAGACAGTCTTAGGCACGAGCACATTTTTTTTCCCTCGGGTTTCACGCTCTTGAAAAATCCAAGCAAGCCATCCAACTGCAGTTACTGCTGCGAATATGTTTTACAGCAGAATTTTATGGCAAAATGATCTGTATGACTGCATCATTTTAGTCACAAAAATTGAGTCTTTTTTCTTCGAAATTGCAGTGCTAAACAAGGAGACTGTAGCTGATCAAGTGGTTCATCTTGCTTATAACCAAGAAGCAATGAAAAATGGGGGAAGAAAAGCCCAAAGGAGCTGAAGTCTAAGTCTGAGACAAAGGACCGGCCGGACTATGGACTTGAGTGAGTTGCACTCTGTGGCGGCAGCAAACCTGATCATGCAGGACAGGGCAGCACCAATTCCAGTTTGCCCGTTTTCTCCCATCCTTTCCCCCCTTAAACTAGGCAGCGAGAAATCGAGTAAGGTGCCAAAGCAATCACGATGGAGCTTACCTGTGCACTTCCTTTTAAAGGTTTCATAGTCTACCCCTTGGTCTCCAGGGACGATTGTAGAGCCATTGTACTTAAAAGTCACCCTTTGGGAAAGGGGAAACAAAAGGGGAATGGTACATTTAAAACTCACCATTTGGGATGGGGGAAAGGGAAGGACACAGTTCGAAGTTACCCCTTGGAATGGGGGAAAGGGAAAGGGAGCATTATGTTTGTCACCTTTTGGGATGGGGGAAGGAAATATATATTGTAGAGAAGGGAAGAATAGATTGTAAAAAGCCATCCTTTAGTAAGGGAGGAAGAGGAGAAGGGGAACAAGGTCTCTAAAATTCACCCTTTCGGGAGTGGAAGGGTAAAGAAGAAGAGGAATCCCAGAACACGGGCGCCTGTCCGGGAGATGCCGGGGAACACTCACCAGTTCACGTCGGTGGCATCGTCCCTGACGAGGTTGTACGCCTCCCTGCACGCCTCCTTNGGAAGGGGAAAGGGGAGGGGGGGGACACCCTGTCTGGAGGATGCAAAGCCGAGGCGCTGCCCGAGCAAGGTGGGAGCGGGGCTATTCCCGGCGCCGAGGGCCCGCCGCCGTGATGCGGCTTTTGGGTCGGTGACATTTTTCCAGACCCCCGATGTTTTTGCGGCCCGTGACGGACGGGTGGAGGAAGGAGGAAGAAACGGTCCGCAAGATGGAGCAGCCGCTGCCGGCGCGGCGGGGCCGTGAGCCGGACAGGGCACACGGGAGGTAGCGGAGCAGCAGCGCGGAGCAGGTAGGCGAGGGGAGGGCGAGGGAGCGGCTGCAGGCCGGCGTGCGGGGCAGCGCTGCCGGGGCATGGCAAGGAGCCGGGCAAAGCTGCTTGTGAGACTGCGAGCGGGCAGCCGGGTTGGGAGCTGTAGGTAGCCGTGTCCATACATGCGAGCCTCCGACGGGGGCTGCGAGGGTGACTTTGAACCGTCACCGCTCCCTGCAGCTAGCTTCAGGTGTGTGTGCAGGCGCTGGAGGCCTCTCCGTGTCTCTTGTGTGTGCCCGTTTCGGATGCGGCGATCTCCCCCTACTGGGCTCCACTTCAGCGCTGCTAATTAAAAACAGAAAATCGAACCCGAGTTAATGGGCTAAAGAGAGATGCTGGGCTTTGGGCAACGGGACAAGGGCTGTCTATAAGACTGCACATCGGTCTAGGGTCCACAAGGACAGCTCCTTCGCTTTGCAGAACACAGCTAGAAATAAATATCACCAGAAGTCGTGGTGCCCAAGGACCGGAGTTTTAAAAACCAGTCCTTGTACCTCTTAGTGGGTTTCTACCCTGCACACGAGGGACTGGATATTGGAATTTTAATAAAACCTATATTCCATGATAAAAGCTATCACAGGTTGTTTCTTTTGAAGTTTGCAGCGGCACGTTCATTGTTTATTTCACATCAATATGTTGCAACAGTGAAGTCTGACCAGTAAAAGAAAATCTCTTTCCCAAATGCAGTTGTTTGTTTTTCCAAACATCTGGAGGAATGCCAGAGCATGTGCCAGTTGTAGGATACCTCATTTTCTACCGTAGAATATGAAACCCTATTCCTGCAGGCAACTTCTTCCAAGAGAGTCCTGAATGACGTGAGGTTCCCTGTAGCATCAGGGCCCAAAACATGAGCATCTTGCTGCAGTGCATCTCAGTGATGTGGATGAGGTCATAGAGAAGAGAGAAATATTTCTGAAGCCAGTACAAGTGTAGGACATGGCATCGGGGTGAATCACACTCTTATCTGTAGACTGCAGGCTCTAGATGATAATGACACAGAAATAGTTCTAAATCTCTATTGATTTTCTTTTGGATCTGCTTTTGGGAACACTCCTTTTATGCTGACCATTATCTGCTCATAAACATTTTTTTTTTCATAGTCTGCATTAATCATTCCTTGGCACTACCTTGCTGCTGTTTATACCTGTACCAAATGCTGATTGCCCTTGTCTTTTCACTGTTGTTCCTCAAGTCCTGATGTTTCCTAGGGCAGCAATGGGTGACTGAAATGCCTTTTCCCTTAGAAGGAGAAAAACATCAACCTTGTTTGAGTCTCTGTGACCCAGTGGCTGGAGTGTCCGAATTAAATTCATTCAGAACTTCATGCCTCACACTTGGAAGTGCCAGATTCTCACCTATGTAGGACCAAACCTCTTCTCTTTGGTTCTTTGTCTTTGACACATTTTCATGGGTCTTTTAATGCATGAAGGAGTAAGTGTTGTGTTCGGCTTCATCAAGCTGTAATTGGAGAGTTAAAAATACTTGTCTGGCTCTGATTTGCTTTTCATATGGGAGTTTTGAGACCTCCATCTTGTTCACATGTGTCTTTTCAGCCTGTGCAGGAAGGTGTTGTGGCAAGCAAGAAGTCTTGGATATCTGGACTGACCTTCAGACGTCCAGACTCTACTAAATAAGTTCAAGGTGGGCCCCAGAATGGGTGGAGTGAGCTGAGCAAATAGGGTGGCTCTGCAGAGTTCTGGTCCCACAGGAGGCTTAGCTGACCTCCTAAAATATATTGCTAGTGCCTCGCTCCTGTGACTCTTTGCCATCACACCTTTTTGCTCCTTTTCTGATCTTGGCTGTCCCCAATCCTGCTTCTCCATCTCTGTCTTTCCAGTGTGAAAACACAGAAAATAATGGAGAGAATAACACCTTCTTGAAGGAAAGGCTGCTGTGAATTCGTGGGTCACAGTTAGCATTAGTGTTGTCACCAAAGTAGTTGTTTTGCTCAGGTCTTTATCCTGAGTTCCCATGATCACAAGGGGCTATGGTGTTATCCCAAAAGTAGAGACGCTGACCTGGTGTTACACACACAGAGCAGGGGTATTTGTCTCAGATTTGCACGAAGACAGGAGCTGGGTGATACTTGACTGAGCCAGCTCTACCTATTGACAAAGTTTCACACATTTATACTGTTCTAGTTAACAGAGCCCTGCTACCTACATGTTGGTATTCCGCTTCTTGGTTGATTTACCGCTTCTTCGCTTTTTTAACTGAAGCAACGGGATCTACACAGTTAATAGTGTGTGCTCTGGGAGGGCTTCACAGCTCAAAAGGATGTGTTTTGGTATTAGTAACTGTTCTAGGAGGACAAGTGGAGGGAACTGGGGTTGTTCAGCCTGGGGAAGGGCAGACTCCAGGGAGACCTAATAAATATCTTCCAGTACCTGAAGGGGACCTACAAGAAGGCTGAAGAGGGACTGTTTACAAAGGTCTGCAGTGACAGGATGGACAATGGTTTGAAATTACAGAAGAGTAGACTTAGGTTGGATGTTATGTTAGAACCAGTTCTTTACTGTGAGGGTGGCAGAACACTGGAACAAGTTGCTCAGGGAGGTAGTTGAGGTCCTGTCCTTGGAGATACTCAAGGTCAGGCTCGGCAAGACTCTGAGCAGCCTGATCCAGTAGAGGATGTCCCTTGTCAGTTCAGCAGGGTTGGAGCAAATGATCTTTGGAGGTCCTTTCCAGCCCAAACCATTTTATGATTCCATGATTATTATGATACGTTAATGAATAAAGTTCACTCATTAGTGGACACTTTTACGTCTTTGCAGTTGGCTGCTAAAAGTTTCTTCCATTGACAACAACTTCTTGTTTCTTTAGGTCTTGATGTTCTTGGTGCCTTCTTATAGCCTTTTGGTTTTCTCTGGTTGGAATTTCCAGCATAAGCCAGACATCATCAATCTTTCCTCTCCTCTTCAAAGTTCTAGTCTCTAGCAGGCAGGCATTGCTTAATACAAAGTAACCAGCTTTACAATATAAAGCCTCTGAGCAATGGTTCTCATCAGAACATCAATGCAGTATATTCAGCCCTACCTTAAGTAGTGTCACTATAACCTGGCCATTCACTAAAGGAGTTGCACTTGGATAACAACAGGAGAGACCAAAGCTACAAAAATGCTTCACTTTTCAGACTTACTAATCAAGTAGATTTGCAGAGACCCCTCATCAGCTCCAGTTTCTCTGGGGTGGCTAAGAGCAGATGCAGCTGGCTGGATGCTACTGCCGCAGCACTGAAGCTGTTACCTGCATTGGAGGGCTGGAGGGCAGCTGGGGTGGGTGAAGGTGCTTATTTCATAGGCAGGCCTGGCACACTGCCCTTGTTTGAAAGAATGATGCTCCATGCTGTACTCATCATCTCCTGCCAGTGAAAAGTGCCCCTTCACCATGTGGGACACATGTCCAAGCTTAGCTGTTCTTGGTGAGAGCAGATGGAGTTTTGTTGCATGCACAGGCTTGCTGGCTTCTGCTGTCCTGGTGATAACCTTTGGAAGATCCCAAGGAGTGCTGGATTAGCAAAGGGGATTTCTTACTTCTAGTGATCTAGTGAAGGCCATTTTGCTGGTGGGATTCACTGGGGTCTCATACAAAGTCTGCTTCTTACGTTATCCCTGAAGGAGGTGTATGGTCAGCCCTGCTGCCCACCAAAGTGGTTTTTACTAACAGTTAAGCCTCTTGGTCCCTATCAATGATAAAAAGCCCTGGGGCAGCACACTGCTGAAGAGCTGCCAGCTGCTGGCTGGCCAGTTGTGGCGTCAGCTAGATCCGTGCGTGGACAAGGAGGGTAAGATGGTGACAGGACTTCACACAACGCACACACACATCCACTCCGTTCAGTTCCTCACAGCTTTGCACAGTAGCACCCCCAAGTACTCAGCACTTGCTCTATCCAGGCACGGCCTCGGCTGCAGCCATGAATGCCAGCACCATTCCCGTCCCAGCCTGCCGGCAGGGATGAAACCCAAACCCTCCCGAGGCTCCGCTCCGCCGGGCCGCCCAGCCCCGCGCGCGCCGTGGCCGTTGCTTGCTCCCTGCGGGGTCACCGGCGGCGCCGTGGCCCAGCCCCGCGACACCTCCCCCGGCGCTCGCCCGGCCCAGCGGCCTGCCCGGCGCCGCTCCCCTCTCCGCCCCGCCCCTGTCCCTCCCCGCCGCTTCCAGCCGGGCAGCATTTCCTAGGCCGGCCATGGCCGCTGCGGGCCCGGCGGCGAGGTCGCCCGCAGCCCGCCGCGATACCGCGCTGCGGTAACTGGCCGCGGGGGACGGGACGGCTGCAGCGGCTGGGGGGTGCGGGAGACTGCGAGGGGCTGCGAGGCTTCTTCCCCCCGGGCGCCGCTGCCGGCTCTTAGCCTTCGTGGCCGCTTTGCTTTTTCCCGTGTTTGTTTTTTGTTTTTCCGGCTGAATGAGGGCTGTGTAAAACGCAGCCGGCGTAGCTGCCGGGAACAGGCCAGCTGCCGGCCGACAGAGGATGAGTCCCCCGCGGGCTCTGTCCCCGAGGACCGGCGCGGTCGCGCTGCTCGGTTCATCCCTGCCCAGGAAGGGTCTGAGCAGCAAAGCGTGGTCCTGCTGGCACTGTCAGGAACGATTTTACCTCTGGCGGCAGTAGCGAGAGCTAGCAGTAAGTAAATAACTTAGTAGCAATAAGACACGCACAGGTCTTTAATTATACCCCAGCGTATCCCGACTTGTTGACACAACCAAGCAGTAATAACACGAGAAAACAATATCAGGGAGGGAAACGCACATTTTTAAAACTCAGGCGTTTTTTAAGCTGCAGATTAGCATGCGTGGTTCTTCTTAATTGTGTTAATTATTCAGCAGGATACGGGGTTTAGCGGTCTGAAAGGATCGGCATGCTGCTAACATCTTCTTTTGCTTTTGTTCTAGAAGTATTTTGCATCAACCGGTCATGGAGGGAACCAGGCAAACCAGGATTTGTCGTCCACACAAGATAAGTGAATCCTCAAAGGTTAGTACATTTTGTATTGCCTACACAGAAATGACAAGGGGAGGGTAAAAGCTCTTCTTTGAGCAGACCGTTTTGGAGGAATATGACTATTCTGAGCTTTTAAAGAGAGATATGAGAACAGTAAACTACTTGCTCAAATATTTTGATAGAAGTTGCTACCTGGTGATTAAAAAAAAAAAAAGCATCATCATCAAATGGGCATCTGCTCATCGTGAGTTGTTACTTGAAAAAGAAACCCACATCACTGCAGCGCAGTGTTTTCTCTACATCAAAAAAATCAGTCATTAAATGTGATGTGCTTATTTAGGGATTTTTTCATACTGGTCCATCTCATAAAATCCAAGCTAGCTGCAGAAACAAAGCTTTGATTGCTTTTCAGATTTAGTCTTTGTTTTGTACCAGAAGAGAGGCTTGATCCTGTACATGGGAATTCCAGTGAATTTGAGATGTTTCTGTAGGTTTGCCAGGTTAATTTTCTTTGCATGAAATTTCCATCTGCACAAATAGATTGATTTTAGTTGGGAATCCATGGAAGTCCATCTTAGGTAGCTCTTTATGCAAGTCATCAGGGTGATGACCTTTAGTTTATAAGATTTAATATCAGCTGTAATTATGTTCACTTTCTTTCATGCTGGCATGAACTGCTTTCCTGTGCCAGTGTGAGCACTAGGTTACAGGTGCTGTGGAGCAAGTGCCTTGTACTACCAACAACACCTGCAGGAGGAAAACTTTTCAGTGCCAGAGTCAGGCTTATCAGAGTTGAATGAAACAGTTCTCACTTCTTTTGGCACCACCAATGAGCAGTGGTACTGCATTAAGCATCTGAAATAAATTAGATCTTTGAAGACAAAAGAAGTTAAATTTGTCCTCTAATACAGCTGATGAAAGATGAACAGGACTAATTTTTAAATGCATCCCTACCAATGTCAACTCACCCTGAGTGCTGATCCTGTCTACCATTTAAATGGTTTAGTCTGAATGTAATAATAATTCATCACATTAAAAATTAATTAACTTGACAGCATTGTTTTGTTTTCTTGCTTAGACAGCAGCTGTCACTATCTGTTCAACTTAGCATTACTAGATAATACAAAAGCTGTTCTACAGACCATAAATAGCTTGAGAAAGATGTTCATGTTTAGGATAAAATTAGGCTTGGTTTTCAAACGTGCAGCTACCAGCTTCTGTTGCTTGCTGAGTGAGTGAACTTGCTAAGTGGCTGAAATTTGTTAATGTATTCTGAGCCCATCCAACGCCACATGTAATGATTTTATGCTTGATTTCTGAAGTAGCAGCAGTTCTACATGGCAACAAGGGGTTTAGGAGTACAAGTTGTCAGGCGTATTTGTGGTCAGGATTATGCTGCTGACTCAACAGCCAGCTAAGCACATAGGGATCTCTGGCAAATCTTATATTCTGGTGTAATCTTGTTATGCATGATGGTGGTATTAGAGAATATTAGAGGGAAATAATTAGCCAGTTTACAGAGACAAGAGGGGAATACATTTTTTATTTAATCCAATAACTGTCCCCCATGAGTCTGATTTGGAGGAGGGTGCTGTGAGGGTCTGTTCAGCCGCTGTTCTTCACCATCCTTGCCACGGATGGGTGCTTTGTCCTTTGCCATATTTATTCTTTTTCCTGCCTCCTCCATCCCCAGGTCTCTGCTTGGGCTCCTGTATGATACCAGCATTTCTCAAACTCTGTAAAATGAAGATTAAAAAATTTACAGTCCTTAGACTCCCTATTTTTTTCTGTTGTAGATGTCTGGGAGTTTTATTTCTCAGTGTAAGTTACTTTGTCAATGCCATTGATCTCTTCTTAGGTCAGAGATTTGGTGAGACAATGGGTATGAGGCAAATTAAACAGTTTTGCCCAGGCTGAAGCCTCTTTGCTTAGACTGGTTTAACTCTGTGCACTTGCAAGTACAGAGCTACTCCAAGAGAAAGCTTTTTGGCAGCAGAGTCTCCATTGTTTAGAAAAGAGCATAAGCAAAGCTAAAGAGAAACCACTGGGATATCACAGGAAGAGCAGCACATGTGGTTGTTAATTTGGGTCTCATCTCTGGCAGACAGCCTGTCACCCTGCCACCAACTGAAAAGCAGACATGGGAGATCAGGCTCCCGAGGTTGGCATTAGGGTGACTGGCTGCCATCACAGCCGGGCAGTGGTGAGCTGCATGTGTTAATCCTGGTTATCTCCTCCTAAAGCGCTACAGTTACCAAACAGTGTACGCAGAGAGTGCATCTGGAGTGAGGGATAAGTGCAGGAGGGGAAACTTGGTCTTAGGACATGACCCTTTCCCATCCAGGTGGCTAGAGAGCTTGCCTCACCATGATTTAACCAACCCATTAAGGGCTCAGCCAGACAGCAGTCATCATGTGCTTTCTGTTTGGGAAACCATGAAAGGCTTGGATAGCCAGGATTTCTAGAAGCAACAGTTTAATGAAGGAGATCTTGAGTACTGAGAGGCTTGAGGAGACCTGAGGTCCTCTGTGTGACTGTGCTTGGTGTAGATAGGGACCAAAACACCTTTTCAGAGTGTCACTTTTGGGAATGCAGCCAGAGGGTGTAGGGCTAGATGAGACTCAAGGTTCTACAGCCAGAATTGTTCAGACTTAACTTAGGTATGAAACAAAGACTTGCTTCCTCTTCACCTCTTTTCATTTCTCTTACATGTCCATACAGGCTCTGCAGCTCTGCCTGGTTTGTATTTGGTAATTAAAGTCACATATTTGGTAATTAAAGTTACATATTTGCATTTAACTTAACTGGTTTTTATTAAGAGAGATCACAAGGTAACTGACTGTACCATCAAGCATTCCATTCCTCTGGAAGGATGGTCCTAAAAACTGCATCACTTGACATGCTAGGGTGACCAGCCTCTTCAATACATGTTCTGCAGGACATTCAAGGGGTAACAAAATATTTCCATTTTGGTTCTTTGTAAGCCTGGTAAAGTGAGTCTGTGAGAAAGAGGCAAATGCTGATAGCCTCAAAAGCTCAGTGGCATGTACAGAGCTGGTGGGAAGAATGTCTGGGCCAGAGGGCTTCCAGAAGGGCACTTAATGGACATGTTCTGAGGGCCTTTTTCCCTTTCTTTAAAAGAAAAAATAGTTCTCTGTATTCATTAAACAAAAGCTACCTCAGCTTCTGGAAGCAAGTAGAAATCTTAGGGGAATTAGTTTCCACATGTGTGGCTTTGCACATAAATAAACAGCTATTATTTTTGACTGCAGTGTGTGTGTCTGGAATAATATGGAAAGAAAAAGAAATTTTACACTGACAGGCTTAGAAATGTAGAGTTCGGAAAAGATTTGAGAGGGGGTAGCTGTCAAGTAAGCGCTAACCCAAACAATACACAGGCTGAATGAAAATTTGGCACACTGCTGCATGTGTGTCTCCCACTCCAAGTATTTTGTGAGTAGCTTAGTTGGGAAGAACTCTGTAAGGAGTCATTTGGGGGACAAGTAAGAAAGAGAATGTCAGCAAGATGTCTTGAAGACAATGAGTGGAAGAGATTCAGAAAATTGTGCCTGCATAAATCATCAGGGAGGAGGTTGGGATGCAGCATTGCAGAGAAGGTAGGAGTCAATTATAAAATGAACAGGGGAGTAGGAAGCACTAAAGTCTGCACAGGCCCCTTGAAGGGAAGGTGAGAAGCTTGGGCTTATACTACTTTGCTTGCCAACTGTTTCAAGTCAGATTTATTACATATGTGCAAAGTAAGTTAGCTTCCTCTCTCTTGTGTATGACTGATGGAAAACACTTTGTGCACATTGAGACGTATCTTGCTGGAGACAAACTGTTTGTTTATTTCAGGTATACAGGTGGGACGACCACTCTAGTCTGGTTCTTCAGAGCCTGAATGAGCAGAGACACCGAGGCCTCTTCTGTGATATTGTCCTTGTGGTGGATGAGCAGAGAGTCCCTGCCCATCGGAACCTCCTTGCCGTTTGCAGTGACTACTTCAACTCTATGTTCACCATTGGTATGCGAGAAGCCCATCAAAAAGAGGTTGAACTTTTTGGAGCCTCCTACATTGGTCTCAAGGCCGTGGTGGATTTTCTTTATGGCAGTGAGCTGTCTTTAGATGGGGGCAACATAGACTACGTGCTCGAAACAGCTCACCTACTGCAGATCTGGAAGGTGGTCGACTTCTGTTGTGAGTATCTGGAGAATGAGGTCAGCGAGGAGAACTACTTGTACCTGCAGGAGCTAGCCTCTATTTACAACCTGAAGCGCCTTGACTCCTACATTGACTCTTTCATCCTGCAGAACTTTGGCACTCTGTCTTTCACCCCAGACTTCCTGCAGAACATTTCCTTGCAGAAGCTGTGCCAGTACCTGGACAGCAGCAATGTGCAGCAGGAGTGTGAGCACGACTTGCTCCAGGCTGCCTTGCAGTGGCTTACCCAGTATCCAGAAAGGGAGAACGAGGCTTACCAGGTTCTGGATAACATTCATTTTCCCTTGATACCCAAAAGTGATCTCCTCCATCGAGTCAAGCCTGCCGTCTGCTCTCTTCTTCCCAAAGAAGCAAACTGTGAGGGGTTTATAGAGGAGGCAGTGAACTACCACAACAATGTGACTGCTCAGCCCGTGCTGCAGAACAAGCGGACAGCCCTGCGGACCTGTGAGGAGAGGCTCCTCTTTGTGGGCGGGGAGGTCTCTGAACGGTGCCTGGAACTGAGTGATGATACCTGCTTCTTGGACACCAGAAAAGGGCAGTGGGTAGCAGAAACCCCTCTCCCAGCCAGAAGAAGTCACCACTGTGTTGCAGTCTTGGGAGGTTTCATCTTCATAGCCGGAGGGAGCTTTTCAAGGGACAATGGAGGGGATGCAGCTTCCAATCTCCTATATAGGTATGATCCCCGCTGTAACCAGTGGATAAAGGTGAGACTTAAGCTGTATTATTTCTGTTTCAAATCCTTAATGTTTAGAGTTTTTTCTTTTTGGTGGAAAGCCAGGGCTCATTAGAATAGCTAATACAACACCATTTGTCTTAAACGTTTAAGTTGAAAAAGCAGTTACCTGAGTTCTTTGTGGGAATGCTTGAGTTACACAGCAGAATCTGTGGGGCAGATTTTTAACTTCAGCTGGGTTTTGGACATCTCATCTGTGAAACTCCTGGTCAACATCTACCTGCACCTCTGCAGATTACTTTTGGGAATAGTGCTAAAATGGACTGAGAGAGGCAATTGCTTAGTTCATCTTTCTGAAGCAGTACCTCTTATTACTGAATCAAAAATTAGTCTGATGTAAAAAGATGTCTCTGACACTTGTCAAATGTCTCTGTGCTAAATGTCTCTTTGAACAACCTGTTCACTTCCAGTCCCACTGTAAAACCCTGCAGCCAATGAAGGCTTCTGTATAAACCACCCTGTGATTTTAGGAGGCTCATGCAATGCAAACATTTATAGGGGAACCTCTCTCTTTTGTCCCCTTGTTTGAAAATGAATGCTACTGCAGAGAAACAAAAGTCTTTTATCAATACAATGGCCAAACTCAGTAGCTCTCCTTTCCAAATACATGGGAAGGAGAAACTGTCCTCTCCTCAAACATGCATGTACCTTAGTCAGCTTGCTTACCAGATGTTTGAAGATATCAGCATGTTGTTATTTTTGACAGGTTGCCTCCATGAGACAGCGCCGTGTGGACTTTTACCTGGGAGCTATCACTGACATGCTGGTAGCTGTTGGTGGCAGGAATGAAAATGGGGCACTTTCTTCAGTGGAGACCTACAGTCCTCAGAAGGATTCCTGGTCCTACATAGCAGGCTTGCCCAGGTAACGAAGGCGTTTAGGAAGTCATCCTGTGTTTGAAGAATAGTAGCAAAGGAAGCTTGTGTGACTTTAGATGATGAAGGGAGGCAAAAGGATACATAACCAGTGTGGCGTCAGCAAGCAAACCACATCAGCAGTTGGTATTTGGACAACCAGCTCTTCCAGGCTGTGTGCTCCATGTCAGCTTGATTAGGTTCAATTTTTGTCCTGAGGTACATCTGAAGGATGGGAGGGAGAGCACTGAAAATTTTGCTCTGTTATTCTTAAAATATTTTTTTTCCTGAGGTGACTTGGAGTTGAATCTCTCCAGAGACATTGCTTAGGTCACGTTCAAAGGCTTCTGTAATTTATTTGGCCTTACTTTTGTCACCCTGGTGTGATTGTCTTCCTTGTAAGCTGCTCAGATTGGCTGTTGCAGAACCACACTTACCTGTATTGCAGATAGATAACCCTGGCAAATGTGACTTCTCTTTCTCTGAGTTAAAATTTAGCTGCGCTATTTTTGAGAGGCTTTAGTGATGCAGCTCCTCTTGTAACAGCAACAGAGGAAGTTGCTAGTATTCTGCATCAAGGTTTTAGTGGTGACTTGGTAAGAATGGTGCCCTAGCATTTCACTGGCAAACAGCTGTTCATATTTAGTAATATTTCACTGTCATGGAAGTCACAGGAGCATTGGCTGTGCGGATGCTATCTTCATGGTGTCTGAAACCTGCAATTTCAGCAGCAGTGCTTGCATCAGGAACAAGACACTTGCAATTTGATTTTAGAGTTGAGATTTTTCCCTTACTCCCTGAGCTGCAGAGCTGCAGAGCCAGAGGCAGCCAGTGAAGGCACAGCAGCCTGTTGCCCAGTTCTATTTTGGGTAGGTGCTGCAATGCGAGTCTGATCCAGGCTAACAGCTGGGCTTGAGTGCTCTTCAGAAGCAGGATGCTGCTTTCCATTTTATTTCTGCTCGCACAGGCACATCTAACAGTTGAGGCTAAACACCACCATCATTCCTGGGAAGTTGTGTATGAGAGTGTCTTCAGTTCTGTCTGTTAAGCCCTTCTGCTAATTGGAGTAACCTGTGACAACCCAGAGAAATTGCAGCACAGCTTTTCCTTTTATCTTTTTTTTTTTTTTTTTAACATTTTTCAAAGTGTAGATGTGACCTGACTGCCTTGGCTGTTGCTAGAAAAACACTCACCTTAGACCTGGCATGGGTATTTTTAGTTACAGATGATCCTGGGAAAGATTGCATGGTTGGCTTAAGCCAACGAGACTGTAAGCTGTCTGAAAAGGGCCAGGTTGTCTGCACGTTCCTCCTGCTACCTGTGGGCTGGCTTTGGGACTTTTGCAGCTGCCATATTTAATTGTGAACTTTTGACTTTATTAGATTGCCTGGCTGATCCATTTGGACTAGGCAAAAGTCCCCCTTTTGGGATAGACTCCACTTACATTGCCTTAGCTGGTTGTTGCGTGCAGGGTTAGGCTGTATAACAGAGGCTATTTTACATTGCTGCAATATTCCAGAGAATGTTCTGCATCTTCTCTTCCTGCCTGCTCGGTCCTCACCCCATGCTAACTGCCCCTTGTGCCAGCTCAGATGTTTGTGCAGCTGTGTGGTGAACTAGAGAGCTTTCCCCTTTTCTGTGTAGCTGCTCTCCTGCATGTTGATATCATAGAATCATAGAATTTGGGTTGTAAGAGACCTTAAAGATCACCTAGTTCCAGCCAGCATCTCACCATCCTCGTGGTTAAGAATTTCTTTCTAATGTCTAATGTAAATCTCACATCTTCCAATTTAAAGCCTCTACTCTTTGTCCTATCGCTATATGCCGCTGTAAGAAGTTTGTACCAGGTTAGGGTGGATCCCTCCCCTGGTAGAATAAACTTACCACAACACGTATTGTTTTTGTGAAGTCAGGAAAAAAAATTATATTTCTTAAACTAAATATAACAGTGTAGGGGGAAAAAATACAACTAACAACCTGAAGGAAGATGGGGAAGGGGTCAAGCGGCGGCGAAAGCAGCAGAAGCAGCAGCAGCAGCCAAAACAGCGGCAGGGGAAGATAGCAGCAGGCGCAGGCAAAGCGGCGGAAGCAGCAAGGGGAAAGTCCAAGCTGTGCTTCCAGACATAAAGCTTTTGATGCTCCAGTGAGATTATATTAACTTATCCATTATTGCCATTCTATGGCCTATCCCCAGAATGTTCGCCTTGGAGCTTCCACCTCCAAGTTTCTCTGAGGTAGGAATTTAACTCAAACGGCCACAGAAGTTCCTTTCCAGCTTTGTTATAGGCATCCTTTAAATTCTGGAAGGGCTGCTATGAGATCTTTCCCATAGCCTTCTTCAGGGTGAACAACCTCAACTTTCTCGGCCTGCCTAGTTAGATCTTAATGGACAGTTAGTACCTTCAGATTTTCAGCCCTCTTGCTGCATTCGCAGAACTCTTGTGTTAGACAGTATATTGTTTGCAACAATTGATTTCTGCGCAGAAAGAATAAAGCAGAAAGAACTTTAGGCAGGTTGCCAAAAGCAAAAGTCAGTGGAGAGGTGGGCAAAATAAAAGCTTTCTGTATGCAGGGGCAAGCAAATGCTGCTGGAGCTCAGATGTGGCTCTGGCAGGTGCAGGTGGCTGCTGGAAGGGATCTAGTCAGTCTTTTCCTGATGTGCTTCAGATGGATTCGCTGACAGCAGAGGAAGGATGAGAGGGGAATTTTGTCACCTATTCAAGACTAGAGGAAAGCACACTAAGTACAGTCCCTTCTGTAGACTCCTATCTTCCCTTCACATGCTCTTGAGCTGATCTGTTTTCCTCACCATGTGCTTAAGCTCCTCAAACTGACTTCAGTGACTGTTTTCACCCAACTATCATCTTCTCCAGCTCTCTTCTAGTGGCAGGTTTTCTCTCAGTAAAGGGAATCGGAAGCTCCAACCCTCTTTATCCTGATTGCTTGCTCAGGCAATGCCTCCTAATATAGCTGCCTTGTTTCCTGCATTTTTCTGCCTTCTTGCCTCTGAAGAGAACAGATGCAGGTTTTTTTGCTCTTGGGTGCATGTCCACCAGAATCACAGCTTGCAGCTGTGGTGTTGTTTCTGACTGCTGTAAGCCAGTAACTGCCTAGAAGATCACTGTCTGGAGTGAGAGTGGCACACATTGAGGTCATTCTGGGGCACAAGTTTGCATAGTTTGGTTTGAGCTGTGTGGAATGGGACGCTCAGAGGTTAAATTTATTAAACCTTCCACTCTGAAAACAGATTTATTTTTTCTTCTTCTAAGGCTTATAACTTGCCATGTGCGTGGAGTTTTTCAGGGGAAAGGTGATGATTGTGGCCTTGACTAATTATGCCTCCTGTCTGCTGCCAAATCCTGTGTCTGTGTTGCTGAACACAGGCACAGCCAAGCTTCTCTAAAGGAAAGCTTTGCAAGCTCTTTTTTATCTCTTATTTCCCCACCTCCCCACCGCCTTCCCACTCCAACATGGTCAAAACAACATGTTTCCTCCAACCACTTTCTTGGAAGAAGCTGAGCTGTTTTGACTGAAATAATGCTGCTATACTGAAGAGGCAAACATAGCCTCTTCAGGCAGATGCTTAATGTGAAGAACTTCAGCCAAGATATCTAACAGGTGGACCTGGTCCAAGTCTGCTACAAGTGAATTTCACCTGACTCTTGTTCAGGTCCTTGGTTGTGGGATCCCTTTCCCAGTCTTCAGAGAGGTTTTGTACTTTTTTTTTTTTTTTTTCACCATGTCCCCAGGCTCTTTGGGAGCAGTTGCTGCCGTAGTTTCTAGCCCAGAAGGGAGCAGCAGTGGCTGACAAGCTTGGCAGAGCAGAATTTGCTGCAATATGTTCTCATTGTGAATAGACCATGAAAAAACTCTGCTGCAAACATTACTGAAATTAATTGAGTGGCCCTAGGTTTAAGTTTGGCAGAACAACTGAAAGCTGTTGTATAAGGAAATGTGTGGGAACAGGTTAACAAATGTTGGTATCTGCTCTGCTGGTTGTGTCAAGAATGATTTCTCAGGGTTGCAACAGGTGGACAGCAGGATTCACAGCAATCACAGCTTGCCTGGATTTCGGCTGGGGTAGGGGATTCCCAAAGCTTTATGGAGTTGGGACAAGCATTCCTCTATTTAAGCAAAGAAGTGATACATTTTTTTGGCTTTACTAAAGGGTGTAATGGTGTCAGAAATGGTCATTTTTGCAGCATTGTATCTAGGTAAGCTATCCAGTGTGGGGAACTGGAACTGGCTCTAGCAGATATTCTGAATTGAAACCTCTTTCTCTTTAATGCCTTTTTCTGCCCACTCTGATAGATAGCACTGCCAAAACGCTGGATAGTTTCTGCTGGAGGGTGCCTGGGCCTGCTGTACTGAAGTGTGCTGTTCTGCTGCCTGTTTAGAAATGCCTCTGTTTAAATGACAGGGCCTGCAGGAAGGATTCATATTGATTGGCTTTGATTTGTGCATTTTTATCTCATGCAACTTTCGAGTATGTGCAATTCTGGATGAGCTTTTTAGAGGCAGGCAAAGTGAAACACATCTAGCCAATTTCAATGGGCAATCTCCCTCTGCTGGGAAATAACAACTTGATGGTTGATTTGGTGCTGCAGATATGATCTCCTCTTTCAGACTGGTAGCTGTTGCTGTTCTCTGGGCTTGGTTGAGGCACAAAGAGAAGCTTCAGTGCTTTTCCTGTAGCACTCTGTGCCAGACTGCATGCATGTGCTTGAGAGAAAATGTTTATTGTTGGCTTACCTGCACAGAATTCCCCTCTCCCGTTACTGTAGGAAAATATTTCACCTACTTCCCAAAGGCCATTCAAGTTTTTCTTAACTTGTGGTCTTTTGTTTTTATTATTTTGAAATGCTGAATGATTGCTATCAGCAGTACAATAACCCATGGCTATGTCACTACACTCTTCTTGTTTTGAGTCTTCAAAACCATCTGTTACCTGACACTGCCTCCTCTGTGGAGTGCACTGCAGGTCCTCTGGGTAGCTTGCTGGTTAGATGTGGCTTTAAAATATACTACAGGTTGAGAAAGGACATGAACTCAGTTTGTCCATCTGACTTCCTGGCCAGGTAGTTTACTTTTTAAGACCCATTCCCATGTATATAGAGAAGCAAGGACTCTGGCAAGCAGACTGGTGTTCCTGGAGACATACACTCCCAGCTCCTGTCTATAAGAGACCACAAACAAGGCGGAGCAGCATCTGTGTACACTACACCTGCCACAGTGTTTCTGGCAGGTGCAAAAGCTGAGCTATGTCTTAGTCTTCTCTGTTTTCTATCTTTCTTATTAGTGGTTAAGAAGCAGTACAGTTCTGAAGCCATCTCTGCAGGGTCTCCAGGGATGGTGCCTCAGGCTTGTAGTT
Source organism: Ramphastos sulfuratus (assembly GCA_013399055.1). Taxonomy (NCBI): domain Eukaryota; kingdom Metazoa; phylum Chordata; class Aves; order Piciformes; family Ramphastidae; genus Ramphastos; species Ramphastos sulfuratus. The sequence goes on along the minus strand of WBNM01022808.1, from coordinate 117,065 downwards.
GAAAGGTCTGTCCTGGTTACTCAGCATTCTAAGTGTCTCAAGGATTTTTCCATTTCTTGTAGCAGGAGCTGTTAGAATACCTGCTTCAGGCACTAGTCAGGGATCAGAAGCTTTGTCAGACATCTGGAATAATAAACATCTTTTGACTTTCAAAAGAGTTCCTTTCAGAGTAGATGTGAGATTTCTTCTGTATTTTACCTTTTCCCTTGGCACAAAAGTGCTTGGCATTTATGTATGTGGAAGAAGTTATGCTACTGCTTGTGTAGCTGAGAGAAATAAAAACAGCTCAAGGTTCTATGAATGTTGAGTTCCCAGCATGTTCAGGCATGGTTCAAAAGCATTCCAGACTAAACTAATTCTAACCTAGGTTTGTCTGCCATAGAGGTTGAGTTGTCTTGAGTCCTTGACTACAAAGGATAGCTGGTAGCAGAGGCTTGTGAGCGCAGCATGATGAATCTATTACTCCACAGCCCTATGGGTATTAAATTGTTTAGGCTCTTTGTACCGGTGTGTGAGCCAGTTTGCTGTGGCTGGTGCTGCAGCTACAGCTTTTGATGGCACACGCACCCAAAAAAAAAGAAAAGAAGGCATGTTCAGAAAGTGTATGTTCAAAGAGGCAGAAGCCATCCTGTGCCCTACCCTTCCACATCTAAGAGCTCAAAGGGGGTTGGTCAAGAATATCCTAGCATGAAGTTAAGAACAGCTTTAAGAATTCAGTTTGTAGTGGGTTTATTGTAGCTGATCAAAGCAGTTTTCTTTCTGCCCTGTGGAAAAAGCGTGCATGATGTTGGTTCTACCATTTCATGTCATCTTACTTCAAAAATGGACCTGGATCTGTCTTTCACTGAGGTCTGCTGCCTTGTCTTGGGATGACCCAAGTTATCACCTGTATAGTAGAAGTGGATGGCTCCTGAAAAAGACATCACAAGGATCATGACTGAAAGTAAACCAGGCTGTAAACGCAGAGTAAGAAATGTGATTCATGATCCTGAAGCTGTGGAAGGGGAAGGCAGCAGTAATTTTCATGTTGTTTTTTCTTGGTTAATTGCTAGTGGTAATTCTGAGAAGTACCACGAATATTTCCTCTTTCTGTCACAGGAACCCTTGTTGAAATGTGGACTTTTTCTTCTCTGCCCCAACTCAAGCAGTGGGACAGGAATGTGGCAGTCAAAGTCACGCCAGCTACAGCAGGATGAGCCACCTCTGTTGTGTGACACACTGTAGGGGATGCCTTCAGAAGTAACTGTGATAGCTCAGCACTCTGCAGTGCAGGGTGGAACAGCTTAAATAAGAATAGTTACTGGGTAACTACCAGGATTAGGGTTTCTTCTCTCTTTAGTTACTCTTTCTTCTTTAGTACCAGCCTTTGCTGAATGTTTGTGTATCTTGATAAAATCCATCAGCACTAAATCATATCACTTGTGTTTGCCTGCCCTAGGTTTACCTATGGCCACGCTGGAACAGTCTACAAGGAATTTGTGTACATTTCAGGAGGCCACGATTACCAAATTGGCCCCTACAGAAAGAACCTGCTGTGTTATGATTACCGCACGGATGTTTGGGAGGAGAAGAGGCCGATGATCACTGCCCGAGGGTGGCACAGCATGTGCACCTTACAGGACAATATCTACTCCATTGGTGGCAGTGATGACAACATAGAAACCATGGCTCGTTTTGACATTCTGAGCGTGGAGTCCTACAGCCCTCAGTGTAACCAGTGGACCAGAGTTGCTCCTCTGTTGCAAGCAAACAGTGAGTCAGGGGTTGCAGTCTGGGAAGGCAAGATTTATATCCTCGGAGGCTATAGCTGGGAAGAAACAGTCTTCTCCAAAACAGTCCAGGTTTATGATAAGGAGAAAAATAAGTGGTACAAAGGAACTGACTTACCCAAAGCCATTGCTGGTGTGTCTGCATGTGTCTGTGCATTGAAACCCAAAACAGAGGACAAAAAGAAAAAGACAAAAACAAAAAAACATCAAGATCGAGGAAGATGACTACTTCTGGATAGCCACCCTTTGACAGTGGATTCCAAAAGAACCTTGTATTTAATCATTTCTATCTAACCTTTTATTAGTTTTGTTTTTCTTTCTTTTTTTTTTTTTTTTAATGGGGGGAAAGCATCTTCTGAAGCCTCAGAAAATGTCCAGTTGAATGTGGTTTTTGGATTAAGCTCACATTTAAGGTAAAAACAGCAAAAGAAACAAACAAAAGAAACTCCTTCTACTATATAAGGGGGGGATATAGCAAGAGAAGTTGTGCTGCTCTCCTGAACGTTAAGGCTTAGTCTTTTACTTCTGTGGATCACGACATTTCCACCTATGTCCTATTATATCCACTTTTTGTAATAAGGTTGGATCTGCAGCTGAGACAATAAGGCCAAGGGGGAGGAGGCAGAGTAGTATCTGGTTTGAACTTACAGAGCAGTTCCAAGGAGTTGAAAAGCAACTGCTAAGAAAATCTGAAATGGATCTTCAGTGTTGTAATTACGAAGTTTTGTAATGTTGAATTCCATTTACAATACATTCTTGAGTTGTTGGTATCAGATTTCTGGAACATAAGTGTTCAAAGAGAATATTGCTTATGGTGAATGTGGGTCAGATGAGCTGGAAGAGCAACTAACTCCACTCTACCGCTAAAATTAAGACCACCTGACTGTGTGACTAAAGAATAGCTAGGACTGTCTTGGGCTTGGATTGATGCCATTGGGAACCCTGAAATCTGGGAAAGGTGACATGATTTTGTATCCCTTGTTGTGGCATTTCTCATATCTAAACACAGTAAGTTTTTCTTGGGCTTAGAAACATGACCCAAAGAAATAAGAATAATCTGCTGAAGAACTTGAAAGAAGATTTGAGGATTTGGATGAAAACTCTGCAATTTGCTTTGGGCTTTAAAGCAGATGGAACTGATAGAGCTCAAAGCGAGTGTGGGGTTTGCTAGGGTAACAGTAGAAAGAAATGGCAGGAGGATTCTTCATATGAAGATGTCCCTCCTTAGCTCTGCCAGGCTGTAGGAGCTGCAATTCACTTCATTTAACTTAAGCCTCACAGTGGTCTTGGCTAGTAGCCAGTGTGAGCAAGGGCCCATACTGGAGTATTCTACTGTCAAAAATCCAGGAAGATTAGTTGGGATTTGGTAATCTTGAAGAACAGCAACTTAAGTTTTTTACCCGAGCTAATAACTCAAAGTTTCCTCTCTTTTTTTTTTTTTTCCCAACTTCAAAATGTCTTTTCATGCAAGTAGCCTTTCCTGATGGATTTGGCAGGGACCTGAAGTCATGCAACCAAACACCTTCCCCAGTGAAACAGGTTCAAAAGGAAAAAAAACCTAAAGTATGCTCAGGACTGTGGTTGGGATCCAGGCAGTGGGACTGAACTGAAAATGGTCTGTTAGATCTGCTGTGTCACACCATCCTCTGCATACCAAGTACAGAGATTTCCAACCCAAGTGTTAGTCCACCCTCTACAAACACAGCTGATTCTGCTGCAGATATTAAAATTCCCCGACTGTCTGGCCAGCGCTCAGGCATTCACCCCGCGGCAGGTTGCAAACGCACCTCTGATCCGCAACAAGTCTCACCAGCAATCTGATACAGCCACTCCAGTTACTGTAACAATGCCAGGCCACAGGTTAATGTTCCTCCTGCCCCCAAGAAGAAGTTTTTAGAAAGTTTTTAAAAAAACAACTTTTATACTTTTTTATACAACGCGTTTTGCTAACTCAGTCTCTCGTTTGCCATATACTCTATTATAATTTCCTGTAGAAGCTCTCGCTCTGTACTTGTGCCCCTGTTGTTGCCCAGGAGCTCCTCTTTTGGATCTTTGTGTAGCTGATCAGGAGAGGATGCAGCTGTCAGAGCAGCGTTTACATTGTCAGCATTGTCAGGCACTCAGCTGTAACTGTGACTATTGTATGGCCTTTTCCCTGAGAGTCCAGCTCCTCAGACATGCTAATGACCACGCTTTATTTTCAGCTGGTGGTGATCTGCCGAGTGCATTTCAAGGGCTTGGATTTAAAGTTCTGCTGGGGAACTGTTGATTGTTGCTGTTGTATCTCCCTCAGTCCTTTTGCATCTCCCTTGTTGCACCATAACTCCGTGTTTCCCGTTTGCCTTCTTCCCCAGCTGGTGTACAGACAGCTGATATCCTGCTACCCACCTTTTTGTTTTCAACTGTTTACCTCAGTAATTGGAAAACACTTAGAAAACATTTTCACGCTTAATTTCATTTGAAGCTCTTGTAAGTTAAAGAACTCTTGGGTATATTGCAAGGATCTTTGTATTGAACGAGGTACCTCTGAATAAATTGCTGGAGTGCAAGGAAGTTACAGGTTTCTCTTTCAGTGCTAAGATAGGATTTAAGAAAACTAGTTGAAATTAATTTTCTGAAACTCTTGGAGGTATTTTTGGTGTTTAAAATAGAAAAGCCTCAGGAGTTAGTCATTCATTTGCATTAATGGATTTATTTTAAAGCCTTTGTACGCTGCATGAGGTAATGGTTATTGTTATTATTTTTTTTATCCTAAAAATGAAATTAAAATTAAAAAAAAAAAAAGAAAAAGAAAAAATCCAAACCAAAAATTTTGGTTATGACAGACTCATTAATGAGCTGTTTGGGGAGTTTTATAGCTGAAATATTTGTTCTGTTGACTGACAACTGCTTAACTTTTTGGGACATTTTCCTGTGTAAGTATAGAACAAAACTTTCAAAGACTTGCTTTGTTTCTGTTAATGGGTTGCTTGTTACTATATTCCCCCTTTTAATGTCTTTATGTATTACATTAATGTCTGGAAACAATAAACCCAGTTTAGAATATTGTATTCATCACTGGTCTGATTGCCTATTGATTTAATTGAGGTTTTCCTTCTGGGCGAATTGGAAAAAAGACATGTCCTAATTATTTTTAGGTGGTGTTGATGATGATGGAAACATTGTAATAGGCAAAAGCTAAATGTAACAATATGAAGTGGAAGTAGAATTTTTTTGTCTAATCCGTCTTTTCTCCATCAGAAATGACTGTTTACATGGGGCTTTTGCCACAGCCATGTGACAGTTTATAGTGGTTTCCAAGATTGTATTTAATGGGGAGTAGATAAACACAGTTCTGACTTCATGACATTAGACTTAATTGCATAGGCAAAATACAGCCTCAGTACTCATCACAGTAAGCTTTATTTTTCCCAGTTCATTTATCATCCCTTCAAAAGCAGAGGCTGTGGGTGAGCGTGGGACATCTCTCATGTTATTAGAAGCCACAGAGGTGTCATAGCTGTGGTTGGTGTAAGCATTCTTCTGTTATTAAAGAAACTAATTACTTTATTCACCCCTCCAAGACCCAGGCAAGTAAGCATTGCTAAAAGCACACCCTGGCAGAGTGCCCCTTGCTTTTGGGTGTTGTGTACCCAGGCTTGGCTTATCATTGCTTGGGAAGTGTTAGCAGGCAGTACACCATGGCTGAAAATGGCTTAAGCTCACAGGTGCTGAACTGCTTTGTAAAATTCCTTGTCAGGTAGCACAGCTCCTTCTTCCTGCTCAGGGGAAAAATAACTACTGTTCTACCTCATCTTTAAAATAGCTCCTATTGCCAAATTCTGAGGAAAGCTTGTCTTACTTGGCATGAAGCAGCTACCAAAAACCTCAGGTTTTCTCTTCCCACACTTCCATGCCTTTATCTTGGCATCAGCACGTCAAGGAGTTGAAGGAGTTGGTGCCTGTAATAGTGATGTTAGATAACATAAATGCCCTGAGATACTTTGAGGAGAAATTACCCCGTGGTGTGAGATGCAGTTGTTTTGAAGGCTTGAGAAAGAAGCTGGAAATATTTTTGTTCTCAAGTTGAAATCTGAAATGGGGAAAAATGTGCCAGTGTCTGTCTCTGTAAGAGGTCAGGCTGTTTTCTTCCAAACACCAGTGATTTTCTATGTGCTGTTCAGAAGCCACTTTTCTTCAGGGACAGCAAGAGTGTCTTGTGTCCAAGGAATTTAAAGAAGAAAAAAAATATCCTTTGGTACTCTTTCTGAGCAGCAATTTTACTCACAGCAAAAAAAAAAAGTCCAGACTCTAATTGCACTTGTTCCCTTGCTAATACACCTTTACAAAGCTCTGAGTTAGGAGTTTCTACTGGGGGGAGAGAGAGGGAAGAAAAATAAGAAACTATTATGATAATTCTTATATATGCTTTTATTTCAGTTTGTTCTCATATTTCAGTTCTCTTGAATGTAATAGTGAGTAAAAAGCTAATTGTTCTTCCATGAACTTACAGCTTTGAGTTGCCTTACAGAGCATGTCAGGGCAGGTGCATCCTCAGTCCAGATGGAGATGTTCTGTCACTGTGCTGTGCCAGAGCACGGATGAGCTCCAGCTACTTAGAGTAACCAGTAACCAAGGCACAGCCCAGCAGTGGGGCTGTTAATACCACATGCAGCTTTTAACATCACATAGGATCTTTCTGGAACTCAGAGTAGCTTTGGGAAGAAAAGTACCTTTGTTTTTATCATGATGGGTTTGATGACAGAACATGAAAGGAGGGTGAGATAGCAGCTCGAAGGTTGAGACTGCAGCTCTAAATAGACAATTGCATGAGAAGGGAGAAGGCTTGTATCTAAGATAAAGATGAGTAAGTCACAAATAATTCAGCTCAGAGTTTTGCATAGATCATTAAAACACAGACCATACTAAGTCAAATATCCACATGATCAACTAAGGGCTTTTCCAGACTGCAGATTAGTTTAAGGGTAACTTGATCTAAGTCCCTCCTATCAACAAATTAAATGCATTTGTCACAAGTTTTCAGCTAATCTATGAATGCAGAGTTTGACATCAGGTTGCATTAATGCATTTTTGGAATGAAGCTCTTGCTGTCCTGTGCTACTCTGCTTATTGCTTCTACCCGCACAACCATTCCTGCCACTGTCTCGACTGTCCTTTGTGAACACTGGGATGCCTGTTGCTGGCCTGGGCAATTTAGGTAACAGAAAGTACAGGAAAGTCTCAGGAGTGAACTATCGAGCATGAGCTGCTTTCTAAAAAAGGAGGTTGACAAGAAGGCCCTAAACAAGTTCTACGAAGGAAGGAGAAGCACTTTATCAGAGTTGTAAAATTGTTTTAGCATAACCACAATCAGTAAAAGGGACCTGCTTCAGCGGTGACTTCTGTTCCTTCTTCATAGGCACCATATCTTGTAACCACAGCCAAACCAGCTCAATTTACCCCTGGCAAAGCTCGTGGTGTCTCTGTGGACCGTACACTGAAGGAGTGCTGTCATAGCTGCCTCCAGCAGAATACACCAATGACATCTCTGGGGCTGCTGATCTTGACTGGGCTGATTTTCTACTGAAAACTTAAAATACAAGGAGCCAGCTGACACACCAGCAGAAGCCCCTCCCAAGAGCCGACCAGGGAAGAGGACTGCTGCTTGTAAATACTCCATGGTAAGCAGTGGTGTGGATGGAGTGAAAAGACCTACCTCCCTAGCACTGTTTTTGAGTTATGGGCATAAGGCTGGTCCCTGAGACTCCCTGTGCTTTAAATGTTTCTGGCTTTTCTCTACACCTTAGCTTGCTGTATCTTGGGCTCCCCAGAACACAGTATAGTGTGACAGAATGACTATAGAAGCAGTAAAGGTCTTATTGTACTCAGAAACTATTGGGATGAATGTTCTGCATCTCAGAAGGAAATTCTTGAGAGAGCTCCTAAAGCTCTTAGCACGAGGAGGAAGCTTACATGGACAGCAGTAAACCTGCTGCAGTGACACACCAGTTCTTGCAACACTACAGGAGGTCATTCCCCTCTGCCCTGAAAGCATGGATGTGCGGGTCCTGCTTGCTTCACAAAAGTCATATGTGTTAATCCTTCACCTGGTGAGAACTGTCATGAGCACAGGTCTTATGATCTAGTGAAATCATGAGAAGTACTGTATGGAAGTGTGAGCCATTCCCACATACTTTGCATTTCCAGTAGGATAAGAACAATTACAGGAGTTACAGTGAGGCAGCTAACTTGGGACTAGTTCATCCAGCTCAATAACTCATGTCAGATAATCCTTTATTTCCATAGCCATGGACCTTATTTGTTGTTGAAGTCACAAAATAATCATGTTGTTAGGAGCAGTGCTTCATTCTGAATCTTAAAAGGTCATGGGTACACAGAAACAAAAACACACTACCTTTTTTTTTTTTGAAGTCAGGAAGGCAACATCTTGCTTGGGAGCTGTAATTCATGGCTACTGGCATAAAGGATAGAAGAAAATAAATCTGATTTGTGCAGTGATGCAGTAACAGACCAATAAAAATGGCAAAAATGGACGGTAAGCCAGAGCTGAGGTGGAAACTTTCCAGCAGGTAAGTTTCTTCAAACCCTGCTATTACAACAAAACTTCCACTACTGCAAAATATTTTGGTAAAATGCTAACAGACTTCCACAGTGAAACTGAATTAAGGAGGATAAAATTGAAATGGTTTTAAATGTTGGTGTGTGAGACAGTGGCAGCCTTTTTCTCCATGTTGGTTTTCACCATTACCTATGGTTTTCTACAGTACTGGTGCTGGAACTGACTGGTTTTCAGGCGGGAGGCACTGTGCTCATTTGTGTTTTCAGCTATTTGCAGGGACAGCCTTTCCAGCAGAAACAGTTTACTTAGGCAAGATTGTGGGCAAAAGGGAATTTTGCCTTCAACCAGATGAGCTATGTAAGGGTTTTCAGCTCCATTATTTACCTTGTAAATCAGACTCCCGCGGGGGAGAGGGGGTTTCAGATGTTTAAAATGCTGTATGCAAAGAGCCTGTACGTTTGTCTCCCTTTTTTGTTTTAATATTGAACAGCTATTTTCCCTGCTAGTTCTCTGCCTTAGGACAGAGCAACGCTGGCTGGAAACAAAAGAGAGGGAGTGGCAGCAGGGTGTGGCAGCTAGGACAGAAGCTGATACAGAAAATCACTTAGTGTCATGATCACACATTAAGTGTTGCACTTGATAAAACAAAAGGGAAATGTCCTTGTGGTAGAAAGATGGATCGATCTTCTTCCTGCTCTCTGTGACCTTCCTCTCTCTGCAGCCAAAGACACATTTCCTTTTCTTCCAACTTTTGCAGTGATGTTAAAGCTTTCTCCAACATTTGCTTCCCAAGTGAAGTAGCCATTGGCAAAATTTGGTAGTTGATTTAAGGAACAAAAATATTAAGTAAATTAGTGACCAATTTAATAGATTCTTGCCTGGGGGTTTCAGTATTCAGTTGTGACTCAGTCCTCTCAAAATCATGAGACTGGATTAATCACTTGGTGGTTGGTTTTTTTTTTTTTTTCTGATACAAACGCTGAACCCCTTCCCACTCTTCTTGTTGGGACAGACGTGGAACAGCTTTGCTCAGACAGCACATGGGCACCCAGCCAAGCCCTCACCTGCTGGAGTAACCCTTGGCACACCGCCCTTCACAGTCTTTCGAGGTGAACCCACGATTAATTGCTTGGGGGCAGCCTGGCTGCTGGCCTACTTCCAGCTGCGTTCCTCCTGCACAGCGCTACCTTAGCCCAGTAGCACAGGGCCGGACATACTACCTCACTCAGGTTACTCTCATGGCTGAGCCACAGGCTGCGTGGCTGCAGCCCCAGCAATGTGGGACGGGTCTCCCGCCACTGCCTCCTGAGCCCGCCTCACGGTGGCCTCGAGGCCGCCCGCCTCAGGGCAGTTCCTCCGCCCCTTAGGGCAAAAAGCGAACTTTCTTGGCAGCCTCGCCCTCCTTCCCGCCTCGGGCTGCCCAGCTCTCTCACTAAGAAGACGGCCCACGGCTACCCCCTCCACCACCCGCCACCGGGCCCCTCGCTCAGGGCCACCTCGTCCCTTGCTCGGCCGCCACTGCGCCTGCACCGCCCCCGCCCGCCAGCCCTGCCCTGCCCGCGCGCACGCGCAGAGGCGCGCCGGGCCCTGCCCGCGCCTCCCCGGCGGCGCCGTACGCAGGCGCAGTACGCGCCGCCTGCCCGCCCGGCTGGTGCGTGCGAGAGAGAAGATGGCGGCGGCGGAGGCAGCAGCGTGAGGCGCCCGGGAGACGCTGAGCTCCCCACAGACGCGGGGCGCCATGGCTGTGAACAGCGCTCAGGTACTGGCCGACCCCGTGCTGGTTGCCCGCCGTGCTATGGGGGGGTTTCCTGACGGGTTCCGAGGGGCGACTGGGCCCCGCGCCACGGCTCGTTGAAGGGGGGGAGCGTGGTGGCCGGGACTAGGCCCAGGGTGATTCTGCAGCTTCATTGAATCTCCTCAGGGCGGTGGAGGGGCCTCGTTACCAGGGGGGACGGCAGTCCTTCCGTGCTCCCGGCGGCGGCCCTGCCCCGTGGAGAGGACCAGCGGGTTGGGGTTCGTCCTCGTGTCGCGCCGGTGTAGCCGTGGCTTGGCGAGAGGGGAGGAGGAGGCCTGCGGGAGTCCTGCGTGGGGTGAAGTCTGTGCTGTATCCCCATCTGAGGCGTTGCGAGGAGAGGATGGTTGGAAGGGGGTACNCCCCCCCGCCGCCCAAACACTCAATAAACCTCAGTGCATTGGGGTGCAAAGGGCTGAGTGTTGCAAGATTACTGTGCATGGGGATGCATGTGCAGTTTCCCTGTCTCCCACTAACTAAACCAGCCAGAAGATTTGTGCACGGAGTGAAAAAAAAAACACAACCCAGAACTGCAGTCGTGGTAGTTTTTCACTGGAAGTTAAAAGCTTGATTCCTGATCTAATCTGGTGCGTGCTTAGAGCAAATGGTTGAATGGGTTTGCTTCACTGTGTCTTTACTGTAAGAATTTTCACCCAAAAAGCTTCGAAGCAAAAATGTCAGGCTAAATGCCAGGCAATGTGTACTCTGAGGCGTTTATTTGGAAGATTTTTGTACAACTTTATTCTTTTGCAGATGAGAAAGTTTAGAAAACTTTAAACGTGTTAAAAATAATTTTATTAAGAAATAGTGTATTTTCATGGTGGAAAATGCCTTTCATAAAATGTAAGTTTCAAAGAAGGTGATGCTTTACTCTGAATTACTTTTTTTTTTTTCGGAAGGGCAGTTAAGGTCCACGTCTAATAAGTTGTGCACTAGTTGCACTGATAGTGATTTTTCTATAAAGAAAAGTGTGTAATCGTGACCTTTCATGTCCAGCTTGATTTATTTATGTTTGAGAGAAAGAGGGATGGAATCTTACTAACGTGAAAGATCTGAGTGCAATTACAGTTCCTGGAATTTGTTTTAAAACTATTTTATCCTTCAGATTTTCTTTCAAAGTGGAGGAAAATCATATTTGGACATCTTTTCAGTATCCTAATAAATGATACTTTGATTCAGTGTTCAACTTGGAAGTTGTTGGACTTGCCTCTTTTCCCCTCCCCTCAGTACTAGACCGCAGTGCATGTGGTCAGTTTGATAACAAACTGGGTTTTACATTGCAGCTTTCTTGTTGATTTGGAACAACTAAGGAATTTTTTTCTGTCTGTAGTTAATTAAGATGGTGTATCTTGAAACAAAAAGAGTTCAGTGGCTGATTTAGTTTACGGTGAAGCTATAATTAAAAGTAGACTGCAAATTCATGTTTAGCAGTAACTTGTACAGAGGTAGATATTTAGGTCTTGTGAGAATTGCTGATTAAATTTATATGTAGTTAGGAGGCAAATCTGTAAGATGTCATTAAAACGGCCTGGTTTTGTGTTTTGTTCCCCCCCCCACGTTGTAACCAGTTTATTTAAATACTGTCTGGGATTTATGTGACTGCATGTTCTAGAGCAATACAGTGCTGAAGTGAGGTAACTGGTTTGGATTTTTTTTTGATGGAAAGAAGGTAATGAAGGTAAACTTAGGATGCAGTTTTGCATGTAGGTGTTTCCTTTTTATTTTAAGGTGGTACTTCTCCAGATGAGTAGAAAAATTAGAGTTTTGATAAAAGTTGTGCGTTCTGATCACAAGACTAAATACCATTTTTTAGTCACGCTGTTTTTGTATCAGAATGCAGAGTCTGAGGCACAAGTGCTTAGTTTTTCCATGACTGTAATTTGAGCGTACTGTAACTGAAACATTTTTTTTTATCACACAGAGGAGGAAAAAAGTCTTTGGGAAAATCATGTTCTAAAGGCTGCAGTGAACAGTCAGATTGCTGCCAGTTAATGGATTCATGTAATAGTGGGCAGAAATACTTCATCGGTTCACACATTGTAACAAATGAATCATGAAATGAGACCAAATTGTGTATTTTCAAAAGGACATTAGTTTTGGCTGGCCAACTAGTCAGCAAGCGCAGGAGTATATGGTAAAATAGTTTAGATACTGCTGATCGTTTGTACCTCTGTGTTCCATGTCATTATTTCGTAATCACTTAATGAGATATTTAAGTGTTGCTGTCAGTTTTCTGGGTGTGTTCTGAATATATTCAAAATCTGTAAGATTATTTTTTTTACTTAGATGAGCTAAAAGTAAACCCGTTCTATCACTACAAATTTTGTATGACGGTAGATACATTGAGCTGGTTTAGCACTGAATGTAGTCGAAACTATTTGTCATTAAGATCAGCTAAAAATCTTTAAAAAGAAAAGGATCTATTATAAAACTATTTCCCTGTTTGGAAAGATTAATGCTGTAGGAACTGTCTAAACAGTTGTTTTAACCACTTTTCCTATTGTTAATCATAGAAAGAACACAAACACATCATCTATAAATCTTGTGAAAACAAGTTAAGCAGAAGAAAGGATACCATAGCAGAATGAATCATTTATGCTTGTTTTGTTCTTTCACCATTACTGTGGTGTCAAATGAACTGGGTACCATTTTAAATGTACTGTGTTGCCCCTAAACCCAGCTGGAGTAAAACCCAGTGGAGTTCATGTTCATAAAAAGCTGAACAAGCTCATAAGCTGCTCATCCTCACCCAGGCAAGCCTGTGTCTGGCCTGGCAACCAGAATAACTGGAATTCGGGACATGGTATGCAATCTGACTCCCTGAAATACTGCACTGCAAACTACCTCTTTTATGGCTGGCTTGGAGTGTGGTTCCCTGGCAGGGTGTAGTTTGATGTTCCCTTAAGCCACTGCTGTTTCTGGAAGGAGGAGGAAAAAAAATGAAAAAAGCAGCAGTCTGTAGGCATTTGTTCTGTGCTGTATTTGCAGTGTGTTGCCTGATGTTTCTGGGTGACTGTGATTAGGAAATCAACCTGTATCACAAGTAATCTTTAAAAAATGTTCATCACACAACTGGATGAGTTTCTTGTGCTGGGGAAGGGGGAGGAGGACACCCTGAAAACAAAATGAAAGATGGTTCTGGGCAGCGACTGCCAGCGGGTGAGTTTGGAGAGATGTGTTCCAAGGTAGCATCCAGCAGTAGCTGCTGCATCTCCTCTGTTCCACTCAATTGCTGTTCTGTATTTTAAGGGGATTAAGAAGTGAGATTTGTTACCCCTGCCTTTTTGTTGGTTTTTTTGTGGTTTTTTTTTTTTTTTTTTCCTATTTTCATCACTGAGAAGTGGTCCTCTGTTCATCCTCATACTAGAGCTTTTGCCTCTGGAGTAGTAGTTCTAGGCTTCTCTGGTGTCAGGAATTCAGGCTGCAGCTGAAGTTGTGAGTTTAGGTAGCCAAAAGGTATCATTTGCTTTTCTAAAATGTGAATGGTGAATCCACGCAAAGCACAGCGGGTGAATGTGGGTTGGTTAACTTAAAAAAAAAAAAAACAGTATGGGAAAACTGATATAGAACTTAAATTTGGAACTATATGGCAACATGCAAATAATAGAATAAACCCAACAGTTTTGGTGAATCACTGCTATTTTTTGTGTGTGTTTGAGGATATAGCACTGATTGGGAGACTTTTTAGACTGGATCCAGCCATTTATCCATTAATAAATCCACTTTTTGTAGGCAGTTGTTTAGACACACTACGTTTTCCATTCTTGTAGCAGTTGAAATACTTGTAAAGCTAAGTGGGGTTTGTTTATAGGTAAACTAAGCAGTCTCATTTCTGTGTAGTGATATACACGCAACATGCTGTGTCGTACAAAACAGCCAAATCTGTTGTAATAGAAGTTGCTGGCCTTGGGCCATTGGATTATAGTCGTTTGTCACTCTAATGCCATTTCAGCAGTGTAGACGTTCATTTCCAAAGAATTAAATGTGCTAGAACTGCGGTTTTTCATTTCGATGGAAGTGTTTTATGTGTGATCATTAAACATACAACTAGGGATTACGGACAGTAGGATTATGCTTCATGGTGGAAAAAAAAGTGCGTATGTACATGTGTGTCTGTGTGCATAGGGGTACATGCACACACAAACCAATGGAGCAGTTAATTTACAATTGGGAATTTCAGCTGTATTTTGTTAAATAGTGACATCTGCCTTTAAGACTACGTGGTGCAGGTGTTCCCAGGAACGGTGCCATGTTGAGGTTTTTGTTAGATTAGTACTCATATTAACCATATTCATTAACGCTCTAATAGAGAAAAACTTTGAAGTACATTAGTATTTTTCATTTTGCATTTGACTTTCTAATACCTAATTTAATTGCAGATGTTCTTGATCGTTTAAATACACCTAAGAGCTTTTTCTCCTTGTTCGACAGTATAAGATATATTGATTTTTTTCATTTGTGCTATGAGGTCTGTTTTTCTTCACCTGTAGTTAGGTAGAAGGTACGTTAAATCGCAGCAGCCCTAACAAAGTGTTTGTGTAAGCTTATTTAAATCATACACCTTACGGAAGAGCATTTGTTTGACATAAAGTTAAGAGGTCTTATGGTAGTGACAAATGCTAGTGCTGTACAAACCGAAATGTGCAAAAGTACTTTGGGAATTTTGTTAACTTGCAGCAATGTATGTGAATTCATCTCATGTATGGAAGTTTTAGAAGAAGTATTGTATATTTGCATTGGGATTACAGTAGGAAAGGCATATAGATCACCCTCCATTGTGTGTATAATGTTAGCAGAAACTGGAAAATCACTTAAGGGTTCTATAACTTTTTTACTTGAATGAAACCCATTGACTGGGTTCAGCTTTGAGGTGGAAGAGAAAACTGTCCTATGTGTAAGAAACTATAAAGAATGTGTCTTTAAAGGTTGTGTCAAAATACGCATTAAAAAATTATCTAAGTGAGAATGTAGTTTTTTGTCAAAGAAATTTTATATGAAAGACTTTTTTTGTTTCAATCAAGCTGAACATACGAGCAGAAACAGCAGTGCTGTATTCCCTTGGTGCATCAGGCATGAGTTTTCATGCATCATTTAGATCCTGCTGTGGTGATTCACAGGTTTCCTGCCTCATTTTTCCCCATGAATGTTGCAGGCTGGCAATGGGTTTAGCAGTGTAACTTAAAATAGAGAAGTTACATGTCATTCATGCAAAGAAGAGAAGGCCTTTGTCCTGAAAATGTTTTGTCTTGTTGGAGTGGGATTCCTTTGTAGGTGGTGTAGCAACACATTGCCAGTAGTGATTCTTACAGTGTCAAGGTACTGCTCTTACTCTCATGAGCACTTTAACAGTTTTGCCATATGCGCATACCTGTCTCAGATGGGTATGTATGTAACTTGCTCTTTAGCTTGTATTGCAAATAAAAACATATGTTCTAAATTGGTTGAAGATCCCCCATTATTAGCATATAAAACTCCTAGAATGCAGGTGAGTTTAACAAGGTATTGGATGACAAGAGTTGCTTTAGATGTGTTGACTGCCATAGTGTGAAGGTATCAAGACTTCAGATGCTGTACGTGGTATCAAACCACAGATATTCTCGCTCCTGAGTGTCTGGTGAAGCAGAGTTCTTTTTGGACATGACTCTCATTTGAACAGGCTGACTGTGAGTTAAAGAGGGAAATTAATTCAGAGCTAACCTGATGGGAGTTAAAGAAATGACTGATAGAAAAAGGGGTAGATAGAGGCGAGATATTACTTTGATTCATGCTGCTGGCATTAAGTTAGATGCAGAAGGAGATGGAAAAAGTTGAGCTACTTAGATTAATGCTAGCAATGGGCAATTAGATTAATTGTATTCAAATAATGTTTTTGGATGCTGCTGCTTAGGAGGGTATTTGTTTAAAAATGATGCTATACTGGTACATCATATGGGATGGTCTTGTCATTTTAGATATGACTAGGTATGATAAAAGAGAGAGAGGGGGAAAATGAATCATTGTCAGCAGAAGTTACAACTGAATTGCAAGAAGAGTCAAGTTCTCTTTTAAGTTCCAATCTACTTCACTGTATCCATTAAATCATATGGTCTCTAATAGTAGCTAGCCGTTAGCAGAGAAAGTAAGAAATGGTCCTTAAAGCATGAAAAACCTCACTTTCTGTTCCTCTGCAGCCTTTGGGATACAAAACCAAAGCCACCACTTTTTGAAAATTTTTGTGGAGCACTGTAGTTAATTGAACATTGGAAAAAAGTTAAAGACAGCTTAGGCAATTCCTAATACTCATTATTTTCTTCTTCTCTGCTAATAACAACAGTCTTTTGAACTTTGTTCAAACACAACACTAAATTGTGATGGTCGCTCTTGTTACTGTGACTTAAAAGGACTGTAAATACCCCAGACTGGCATGTAGTGTTTCAGATGTTGCCAAAGACTCAGAGTTCCTTAATTGAGGAGAATAAAGGCAATGGACGTGTATTTCCCTTAATGCTAATGGTTGTCACAAAAAGGCCATTATAGTTTTCTGGTTTGGTCTAATTGCATCCTTAAAATAGAGATTTCCCTGAGTTCTCATCAGTCTTCACTCCAAACTATTAGGGCAGCTGCACATTTTTTCCCTTTGTTTTCTGCTGCAGCTTGTAATGGTGAGTTGAAGGTTGCAGTGGTTTAGAGGGATCCCTTATTCCCAGTGCCCAGTTGTGTGCTGAACTACAGTATGTGTGCACTATTTTTGTATTGGTGTGATTTCATGGCTAGTCTGAGCTCTTTGGTTCTTTTCTAGGCAAAATTTAGGGCTGAGCTAACAGCTACGGTATTTTTTAGCTGTTCAGTTTGTGCGCCACGTTTTGTATACGTGTGCTTCAAATTTATTTATTTCATTGCAGCTTAAGAAAGTGCTTGTAATTAATGAACATCTGCTTACTGTTTTATCCTTGAAGGTCAGCTCCAAGTATCAGTGTCCAGCACATCCATTGTGTTTACTGAGTAGTCAAGGGTTACAATATTTGATAATGGCGAACATCACTAATGTGGAACTTAGTTCGGTTTGTATTTTCTGTCCTATTTTCAAAACATCCTTTTTGAACAATAATATGTCTTACTGGTTCTGTGTACCAAAGGTGTTTTTATGATTTGTATGAGATTTTTTAATTGGATTTGGGACCAAAAGAGGTGATGTACATGAGAAGTATGTTCTTTCAAAAGCTGCCTGAATTGGTGGTGTTGAAAGCGGAAAGTATTATAAATTCACAATAGGCATGGTGAAATAGGATGATGTGGTGTCATCGTTGTTGCTGAACTTTGTCCACATTACAGATTATCTGGAAATTTGCTGGTATTTATGTGGGATGCCCTAAAACTATCTTGCTCCTTTATACTGTAGGTGGATGAGGGTGAAGATTGAAGGTGTTGGCGTTGCAACCTTTCCCACACCGCATCACCCTGCCCCCCCATCATGCCACCCACACCCCATCATCCCATCCCACTCCACCCTGCACCACCCACCCCACCATTATGCCCACAGCACCACATGCTATTACCACAGTGCCCACATCACCCACACCACCACATGTAATTTCATGACCACAGAGCAGCCTCCTCTTTTCAGTCTCAACAATGGATTTTGAAGTCTGCAGGTTTGGTTGTTCCTTAGAGGTCAGACCACAGCTTTGTAAAGTGGCTCACAAGCAAAGTTGTATAGGTAAAAATGGAATTGGATGTCGTTTGTCCAGAATGTCATATTTAGGCTTTTTACCTCCACTAGTCTGGAGTGTTTTGTTTTTCTGGAAAAAATACACTCCCTCCAAATATCCTGGGTATTATTATTTTCATCTAAGAGCTCAATAAAATCAGATCCATTCTTAGGAAATTATCAACAACAGGTCACATTTTTATGTTATTCATTTCATGATACTTTCCACAAACTAACTTTGAACTTTACTTTTTTTTTTCTTTACAAAATAATGGACTCATAGGCCCATTTTGATGCCAAAACTATTTAAAAATTGTCCATTTTCAGATTTCTCTTTAGTTTGCAGAGCCATGCTAGCCTATTTACTGTAAACAGTAACAACATTTCCTCTTCATACTGGGAAGAGCAAAATAGCATTTTTAACATCAGCCTGAGTAAGATCGTAAACAATTTAACAAGCTGTTGAAACATTTAAAGTGATGCTTTCTTACTGAATAAAGACCTCTAAAGATGTGATAAGCAAATTAAGGTACCTGGATACTGATACGGTTAGTGTACATAGGGACTAAATCTGAATTCCTCTACTGTGAAACTGTGCATGCCCTTCATAGACTGAAAGCCATTCTGATTCAGACTGAACACTGTAACTCACACTCATTAGAAGTGAGTCAGGGGATTTAGATCTCTGAATCCAAGGTTCAAGTGACCAAGCAAAAATCTTCCTTTTCATCACCTTGCTTTTGTATCTCCTCTGAATGGTTTGAAAGTGTGAGCTAGTGGAAACTCAGACAAGGAGACAAAAAGAACCCACACTGTGTGACTGATAAGCAGATGAAAAGACAGTAGGTAAATCAGAGGTATTCAAGTCTTAATTTTCATTCTTCATTATAGGGAGAGTTTTCATTTGTGCAAAGACTCAGTAACTAGTAACTCAGAACTTGAAGTAAACGTGTTTGCTGAAGTATGAGCAACCAGCTTGAAGATAGTTTTTTCAGGCTCCTTGAGGGTGTGAAGATAGAAGTGTTTTACCAACAACTGTTTTTGAATTCAAAACCGAGGAAGTATTTATTTAATTTATTTTCCTATTTTGGAAGAATTTCTTTTTCTTTTGGCATTTATAAGGACTGCCTGCTTGGAGAATTTAATAGGAAAGTGTTGTTCGCTGGTTTTTATTTTGATTTGACATTGCAAGAAAATAAATAGAATGGAAAATATTACTTCTCTGAATTACTGGCAGATATTCTGTGGGCTTGTAGTGATGGAGATGTAGGTGTAAAGGTGTCCATCTTTTGCTCTCTAGAGAGCTAAGATTTGATGTAATCAGCCCTGACAATTGAGTTATCTGCCCTCTTGCTCACTGTCTGGAGCGCACTTTCCGGGTGATCCTGCTGTAGTCCGAAAATGGATGGTCTTCACTGCAGGTCTTGTTTGTGTAACACATAAGCCTGTGTTCTTAACCTTGATTGCAGTGGAAGGTGCAAGGAAGATGCTTTCCTTGGAATAATATCTGATCCTTTCTCATAGAATGCAAATATAAAAGGTACATAAAATGTAGATAAAACTCTTCTATCACTGAGTATTGCTTTATGATCATATATAAGTGATAGAGCTGCATTGTCCTCTTTATACTGTTAGGATTCTGACTAAATAAAATTGTCACTGTTTTGAAACGTGCTTTTTTGCTTGTTTTCTGGAAGAGAGGGAAAATATCAATTGGAGAAAGCTTTAAATATGAGACAGTTTTTATTGCTGCGGCAGTCCTCCTCTGGAGACCCAGAAGATAGGGAGATTTTTCTGTAGTTGGGGAAGATATGCCATGCTCATAAATGCAGTGATGTCTGCAAGATAAAGGACTGGGTTTTTTTTCTTCCACTCTCTTTCTCCTCCACTGTTAACCACAGTTAGCACTTCATAGACAGCTTCCTTGGACTGGCTGCACTGCTGTTTGTTTGAAATACAAGAATGGTAAAGAGTACCTTCTTTTGAGGAAGCCAAATTTGTTTGGGTTTAGGTTACTGGCTTTTGTTTTCACAGTTTTTTCTATGGCTATTTTACGATGTTTTGCCCCTATTTGAAGTAGTTATGTAATTAATGGAAACAGATAATAATGAAAGAACACAGTCTGCTCTGTTTTAAATTGCAGTCTTCAGGATCAACTGTTTTGATCCATGTTGTGTCCCGTGATAGTGTCAGGCTGCCGAGGCCATTTCTTCATTATACCTGCTGTAGACACACCTGAAATTTTACCAGCTTGTGCTTGCATACTAGGCAGTGATCTGTTTTTTCCTCTGATCAGAAAATGAGCTTTTGAGAATAATACTTTTTTTTTTTTTTATAGTGGAATAAATTCCACTCTAATTCATGTAAAATATGTGGAAAATATCTTAACTTCATCTGTGAGAATTCTGTAATAGCATCCAAGAAGCTCTGAATCGTGTAAGAAAAAAAGAGACAGTACAGTCATATTTTTGAGCCTTTGATTGCTTAAATGGTAGGCAGGCAGAGTTACACTGACTCATGGGCTTAGTTGACCTACATTTACCTACCTCTGATCTTTCTCCAGGCACGGTGTAGATTTGTTAATGTTCTAGATTTAAGCTGCAGGCTAGTGGTAAAGGGCTGTAAGCTGTATTAAGAGTTTGCTCAGGATTTGTTACAATTTCAGCTGTTAAAAGCTTTAATATGCAGTGCTCTACTATAAAGTACAACTTCATTTCCACGCACCTATTTATAATAATAGACTTTATTTTGTCATGAAGAGGAGAGAACCGCGTGGAATGATTTCCCCCC
>WBNM01022808.1:22258-96450 GCA_013399055.1 Ramphastos sulfuratus | reverse complement strand
CCCCCCCCCCCCCCACTAAGAAAGTGGCTTGCCTATAATATTGCTGTTTAGGCTATGATACAGCTGTAAATATGTGGCCAGTGATTTTCATAGCACCTGGCTATGGATCGTTGCTTACAAATCCAGAATATAAAACAAGTTGCCAAACCTTGACAAAATGAAAGAGAAGTAAAAGGTGAGGGAGAAATAGCTTTTTTGCTGCTGAGATGACTAATGCAAGAGTGTTTTTCTCTGCTAATAAAACCCAACTGCTGTCATACTCATGTGCCCTTTTTTACTTGCCAGAAAACAGACTTCTCTCTGAATGATTCAGTTTCTTTACTCCTATCTATCCTGATAGCCTCAAAAATAAGTACACTTTGTAGAAGTAGCTCTCTGAGCAAGGTTGTATAACTTATGGCATTTCATAATTTCAGTTTATATGTGAACTAGTTTTGACTTGTTAGGCCTTCTGATTAGATACAGTTGAATTATTCCTTGCCACCATTAAGTAAAAGTATTTTTAACTCCTTTGTGGAAAAGCTGTTGAAGTGAAAGTATTTGCAGCTTAAACTAATTTGACTGGAAGATCTGAAGCTGTTGGTTGTTAGATGAAAGCCATGTTAATGCTTCTTGAAAGCAGAAGTTGACACTTCATTTTCCTAGCTTTCTTGTAGCTCAGGTAATGCCAAGATGATGATGCATCAGCAGTGCTATTTCTACTCATTTTTCTAGGACAAGCAGCTGTGTAATATGTACTCTTCCTCCTCCTTGTATTCCTGCAGGAGGGTGTTCATGTTGCTAGACTGGAATACCAGTGAAGATTTCATTGCAGGCAGTGAGGTAACATTGGCATTCATTTTTTAAGTACTCTAAGGACAGCACACCAAAACAGTTGATGTTGGGAAAGCCTGGAGGTCAGGCGTTTTAATCCTTTGGAGTCTTCGGGGACCTTCTTTTCCCCTCTCCTGCTTGGAGTTAGTTCTGTAGCTGCTGCTTTTGTCTGGCTAGTTAAGATGCCACTTGGTCAGTTATGGTAATTTGAGTTATAAAAGTACTGCTGCTTTCATTTATGTGTGGTAGCAAACACATCTTGTGCAGATCTGTTTGGTTAATTGGTTTGCTGCGATTTGTATTATAATCTAGACACGGTACCTGGAAGATGTAAAGGTGATGTCGTTGATGAAGTGTTCTGTTCAAAGTGGCATAAAATTTGCTGGAGTGCAGATGAATGTTTTACTGTTGTAATCATATTACAGAGATTAACTCAGAAACTGATTCCAGTTTTGTCGTAACTGGAAAAACCAGTGACTGACAATCAGGAGGGTTTGGGATATTGCTGTGAAAGAGGTATTTAAAATAAACGTTTTTTTTTTTTAAAGAGCTTATATTGAGAGGCGGGTCCTTGACACAGGAGCCACTGGTCCATTACAGCATGTGAGACTGAATGATAAAATTTGTGATGCCAGCTCACTAGTGAGTTTTGGAAACAGACTGAAAAGTCCTTCCTGCCGCACCAGTTTCAGTAGTCTCATTCATTCAATGTTCTGTACTTGTACTATAGAAAAAATAGGTTGTGATACACTCTTTTAAAAGTTCCTCATCATCAGAGTATTTGTGTGATATTCCAGTCTCACCATTTTAATTTCTTCCATAAGAAGGCAAAGATACAGGTCTTTTAATGTCCTCTCTTCACTCGCACAGGCTGTGAGTGAGAACTATAGTTACATCTGGTTCATTCAAACATTTACAGGAATTTAATTTTAGGTTCGGGGGTTTTCTGGTACTCTATGAAGCTGTATGAGAATGCTTTATATTAATTCAATTTCCAGACTTTAACTGCAGTATCTTGATAAGTGGAAATCAGATTTATTTGCCTAAGTGCTAGTAACATAAGGAAATTGAGTTAAAAACCAGGACACCACCAGCAGCTTCTGAGAGAAGAGATACCATTTTACAGTTTCACAAAGTATATTTAATTTTGCAGTGTTTCTTTTCCTCCCCAACTTAATGTGCTAGTTGTTTGTGTCAGTATGCAAAAGGAGAGATTTTGTATATGTTGTGTAGCATCCCACCTGATGCTATCTCATTTTTAAGGTTTATTTGAGCATCGCTTATTTTTATTTTCATTCTTGGTTTCAGAGATGCAGTAAGTTTAGAAACTCCCAGAAGTCCAGAACTTGTGTATCTTGAAACTAGGGTTTTAAAGAAAGGGTGAATAGTAACCCTTGTGAATGGTTTTCTTTTTAAAGGAATTGATAATTAAACCTTGGTATAGAGATAGTAGGTGGAAGAAGTACCAATTTCTGATCATGCTTTGCAAGAAAGGCATTTTGTTATGTTGGTATATGTTTACTCCCCTTAGTTAAAATCATGTGAATTTTAATATCTGTAATATTGTACATATTTGCTAAATGGTCAAATTGGGTTACAGTTGTGAATTGCAAAATGGAATAAACACATCATGTTTTGGGCATAGTTTTTTGATTTACCATTTCAAAGGAGAAGTTTGGAAATGATACTGAGATAGTGGAAAGGCAGTAGAGGTCATTTGTTGGGTTTTTTACCCCAGGACCCAAAAAACCTTGTCCTCTCATACCCCTACAACCATGCTCCCTCCCAGATGACTGTTACTTTCCATATTTTTTTTCTTAAACAGCTGCAAGTGGAATTTTGTTGAAATTTTTATGATGCTGTTTCGACATTGCTCTTAATCTGTGGCAGAAATCAAGACTGAGGTATCTTAAGGAATACTTGAATGCTCATAATGCAAGGTTAATGATGGCTCTGCAGATTTAAATGATCTGAAGAGCAGCAGGAGAGATGAGTCATGAAATATCTGCTCCCAAAATGTGAGAGAGGAGCCACAATGGAAAGCTTTTATATAAGTTGTGGAGATGGTTTGAGAAGGAAAACGAAATCAGAATTGACTAAATTAAGCCTCTTAGGGATTACGTACTTTTAAAAATTAAGTCTAAGGGTAATGTTAAAATAGGAAAATTTCCAGACTTCCTCCTAATATTATTTAAGATTTTTTTTTCCAAATCTAGTATTGATGTAAGACTGGACTCTCTTCTGAGCATCATTCTTGCTATACTTTGTGACTTGCCACTCAGGCAATTTAGTATGCTTTTCAAGCAGATGCTTTTTTTCATCTGACCATATAAATTGAAACTTAGTACTTGATTATTTATTTCAAAAATAAGTGTTTTTTTGCTCTGGGAAAGCTTTTTGAATTTTTGCTTTTCTTCTTTAAGAATTCTACGCATTTCTTTTTATTTAACCTTTTCACTGGCAATGTTTTTAATATTTTGAGTTTGCATGTTGCCACATGTAGTTTAGTTTGTGTTACTGATGTATTTTGGTAACTGGGCCAGTTCAGCTCTCTGTTCCTGTGCTTTGTTATAGCAATTGTGCTCATGTAACTAGAGTTGCAGTTACTGTAAAGAGGTTATTGATGCACTGACACACAACCAAACCACTTAATGTTGAGCAAATCACAATCTCCTGCCTGTGTTAGGGCTGACAATGAGCAATGTATCTCTGAAAACCACTTTTTCCTCAGAGTTTGTGATGAAAATCCAATCTATTATCCATGATTTGGACCTTGAGTTCTGGTGATATACACATGGGTTTAGAGATTGATACAGTGTGGGCAGGTTATTAGAATAATTTGGAAAACATGTTTAGGATCACTGAGTTCATAAGTGTGACCTTTGAAGGAATCAATTTGATGTGGTCCTGAGTGTGCTTGTTTCTTGTGGAAAGGCATACCTGAAAATACTAAAAGGGGAATTGAAACAGTTTGATACTACTTTGGCGAAATATCACCACATACTAGTGTAACTCTGTTTCAAATGTTATTTATTGTGTGGGTAAATTAATGTTGATCATGAGTAGCTTCTATAGGAACTGTGTAAGTGTAATTAATTTTTTTGTTTGATTGTTCCCAGTATTGGATTTGATTTATCAGCTTGAAAATAGCTAAGTGAGGTTTTTGAATTTTGTGGAATAATTGACAGTGTACAAGCTAGAACCCCAAAAGCTCCTACTGATAATGAAGTAATTTTTTGCACAGATGTATTGCTTTTTTACAAAAGCGTAGTGTTCTCTTGCTTTAAAAATGCCTACTTCTTAGGCATTGCATCATTCAATTGCAGAAAAACCTTTGAAATTTGAATTAATGCTTCAGACTAATTCCTACAGATGTGTCTTTCTGAAGCTTTCACAGCTAAACTCAGTATTTCCTTACACAGAGACCATTTGTACAGCAACAGGCACACTGATCCATTGGGGTGTAGTGTGGATGGACAGCAGACCAGGGAGCTAGCACAGTATTTCAGATTGTAATGGCTTCTTCCTTCCCCCCAACCTCTGCATCCTTTTTTGGAGTTTGTTATACTTGCCAAGTAATGTGATATCTTGGTTCTTTATCACTTCAGCACATAGTTGTGTCTTAAAGGATAGAAAATTCTGTTATGCTTGCAGAAATGTATTTCTTGAGAGATGAGGTAGAGGTCAGGAAACTCTGTTAAGTTGGGTGGGTTTAATGTCATCAGTCTTATGGCCTAAAGAGTTTATTTTGAGACTATATATTAGTTTATTATGTAGGTATAAAGCATTGGTAAATAAAGCCTTATTAAATCAAATAAAATTCTAGTTTCTTTAGACCCAAATGTGTAGAGTTTTTTTCGTGCTATAGTCTGAGGATTAGTTTTTAAGTTAGATGTTGGTATTTTTTTATGCCCTGTTTTAAATTATAAAGAAACAATTACACAAGTACTACATTTCCTCATGTGAATATATCATCATGTAGTAAACCAATGCCATTAAGATACAGTATTATTGCTCATTTTGTTTGACTTTCTCTTGTGTTCCTTAATTAAAAATCAAGCACACACTTTTACTTAGAAATACCAGGCCTGTGATACCTCAGTTAAAAACATTGCTAAATGAAAAGACTATATTATTACATGCAGGAATTTAGGTTGGATTTACATAACTTTATGGTTGAGATTATAGTTTTGTTGCCTGACTGCATCAAGAGTATCTCCTAAATACATAATTTAGTTATGATTCAGCAAACGTTTTTTTTAGACATGTTTTTGGAATGTGACCAATTCTAGCTGGTACGTTACTGAATAAAAACAGCTTGGTTATACTGAGAGCTTAAGGCAAATTTAAGTTCTATGCCAAGAACTGTGAAGCTGTTCTGTTAAGTTTGATTTAGGGATCTTACTCTGTTTAGGTGTTGTAGTGTCTCCATGTCTTATCAGTTGGCTATGTGAAGACTTTTTAAAGCACTGTGCTTCTAATGTTTGTATCACAGATGTTCCAGTTTGTTTTGACTGTTAGAATTGTTTGTTGGCTGAACCAGATGATATGAATATTTGTTTAAAAACACTGAAGGGCGTTAGAATGGTTAAACTCTTTCTACATATAGAAGTTGATAACCCACATTTTGTGTAAGAAAGCTGAATTTCGTAATTGCTGTAGAATTTAGATTTCAGTTTTCAAATTTATGAATGTAGATGTCTGAGTCATGCAAACATTGAGTACATGAGTTTTATTGGAGTAAGCCACCTAAAGTCTAGAAAAAAAAAAAAAATGCAGTTTGTGGTAACAGCCTGAACTTCACTAGAGGTGAATTTTCATTTTATAAGAAGGTCTCTATGGTTCATGTCCCGGTGTAGTTAGCCATATCTTGATACAGCCAAGCTAAGGATTTGACTATGAGAAAGGCTTGAGGCTGCTTCAAGAAGCTTTTCTGCTGGAAGGGTGGAGGAGAGCAAAGTGTTGTCTGAAATGAATGACAGAACACTGAAGATGAAGAGTGTAAGTTATGAGGCCAGACTGGCCTGCTTTTCTCCATAGCCATGATATTTGTGACTAGTGACTCTTAATGTGAATATCCTTCCACATGCCAAGAATGAGTTAATAGTGGTATTTTCCAGGCCTCTTGCCTATTATGTCAGTTTATTCAACTCCTTGCTCAGCTTCTTTCCGTCCCAGAATCTCTCTTTTGTCCTGAATGATCAGATGTGATTCAGCTGATTACAGCTGGTGGTGGAAATTTATAGAAAGTTCTAGGTGCTATGAAGTTACAGTGTATCCGACCTTTCTGTTGGAAATGCTTACTTTTATGTAAACTAAATGTAAGCTTTCATTTTAGTGTGGGTATTTTGTGGCCTTGTTTAGGTACTTGTTTTTTCCATAGAAGTACAGCTGTTTGAAAGGGTGCAGGAGGATGATGTGCAGAAAGACACTTAATCTTAGGTGTGTTAGGCAGAGTTTCAGGTTCAGAAGTAACAAAATTCACAAGAGCAGCTATATCAGAATTGATCATATTTAAATTTTGTGTATTTTCCTACAGTGATGCAATTTCAGTTCTGTGCTTGGTCATGGTGCTATTAGTCTTATGTAGCTCATTTTTTCTGCAAAACCTTGGAAAAGTAATTCTTGTTTTTTCCACTCTGAAGGATAGGTAGATGTCTGTGTTACTTTAGAAGGTAAACCAGCTCGTGTCTAGGGTTTATGTGAACTTATACAACTTCTCACCCAACATGTTGGTTTGAAAAGGAGCACAGGATGAGCTGCAGTTTGTGCTGTGGTCGCCTCTAATGGGAATTTGAAGAGAAATGCATTGTATACTACTTGAAGCCTGAAGTAGTTTGCTAAAGAACTAAGAGGGAATTAAGATTAGGCTTAGATACAGACAAGTGAGTTCCTGGCTCCTAACACACAGATCTTTCTGAATGCTAGTGTCTTTAATGGATGTTATTGGAAAATTGATTAATTGCCCTAAATATAAATCCTTCTTTAACAAGATCTTTCCTCTTTTTTTCTTTTTCTTTTTTTTTTTCTTTTTTTTAGTATATTTTTGGGGAGTTCAGCCCTGATGAATTTAATCAGTTCTTTGTGACTCCACGATGCTCTGTTGAGGTAAGATCTATTTTAAATTTAGTTTAGAAATTAATATTTTAAAGCTACTTCTCTGTTTGTATTTGAAATATAACAGTACAGTTTCTTTTACAAATCTCTTAGCATGCTAATTTACAAACTGAAGAGGTGGAACAGGAATCTTTTTTTCTGTGTATGTGTATGTTAAGTCAATTTTTAGAAATAAGAAGTAACTGACATTGTACTGATAGGATGTTAAAAGTGAGTTGCCCAGCCCTATTACCTCAGCTTTGATGGCTTTTTTTAGAGCTGGATATGGAGAAAACTTTTTCATCAGTGATCTTGATTGTAAGTAAGGTGGGCTTCTAAGTCTAATGAGCCTTTTGAAGCACAGAAATTCTTAATATTTTTTGACAGGTGGAGCACTGCTCACCATCAAAGCTGTGCTTACAAGGAAGGCTGTGTGTGAGGTCCGAGAAATGAGAAATGGATCAATAATGAACTAATTACAATGGCTGTGAGAACCACAGAGTGGAAACAGCTGGCTTTGTGTGTTTGAGTTCATAACATGCTACAGGTAGTATTGTAGCCTCTTACTCTCTGCAGTTCTTGGTAGAGAAAGAAAAATACATTTGCCTTTGAAGGGAAGACTATTATGCCATTGTCTTAGTCTCCAGACTTGACAAATAATTTTCTTGTAAGTCAGTTTCCAGGTTTTCCTCCAGACATTTCCATTGAAACTTTTCAATCCAGCTTCCATCCTCCCCCCTTAACATGAAGGAAGTGAACACTTTGGCTGCAGATAGGGAAATCCTTTTCTTACATTTTACTGATCTGACAACCATTGTTAATGTGACTTAGTTTCCTGTAACTGAATTTTCCAAGTGTAATTAATACAGTCTACCACTGAAAATAAAGTGCATGAAGAGGATGGGATGGGAGGTGCAGGGAGTTCAGAAGGGAAAAGATAGCTTCTCATCGCCTTCAGGGATAGCTTTATATCTTCTCTGGAAATGGGAAGTAATGCAGGGTAGATCTTCAGGTAATACATGTGCATTCTAATGGTATTGCTGCTGTCCCACCATTACAGTAGCAGCGGTGTGATGTTTGCATCCTATGTAGTGTCACCTTAAGTGTCCTACATCAGCTATTGTAACGCTTACACAGTGGAAGATGAAAATGTCTATAAAGTGTGTTGGGGAAACATCAACCTACATCATTAGAACCAGTCTACATTTTATAACCGTTTCAAGTGTACCACATAGCGATTAGCTATCCAAAAAAAAAAGGTGTTGAACAATGTTCTTTAAGTTTGTCCTTGATCTGGTTCATTTCAATCTTTTAATTATCTGGATGATGAAATAAAAATTCTGCTTATTAGTTTTACACTGTGCAGAAAAGTGGACTGAAAAAATAGGGTGAAATTCAAGAAGGACAAGACTGAGATTTTAACACTGTACTGGTGTTTGACATACATTCTGTTGCAGGTGGTGCCAGTTCTGGAAGTCACAGCATCCATTGTCCATCTAAAGTCCCTTACCTAGAGACTGCAGGTTGGACTGAGGCATGACTCTAGTTAAAGCGAAAGGTTGTCTAGAATGTCTCTTTATATGTGACATTTTTAGTACACGTTCTACCAGATACCTGTTGACTGAGCTGATTCAACTGACCCACTCAGGTCAACTCAGAGATCTCTACTTTGCAAAGACGCTGTTGAATAACAAAATATGTGGGACACCAATAGGCAGACTACTTTATTATGTTTTGTTTGTTTGTTTTTTTCCTTTGTGTTTTCTTAATACCTTTGAATCTGGGGGAAAAAACCAACCTTCCCAAAACAAGAGAAATGCAAATTTTTATTGTAACCTCTTGACTGTAGACTTTTAACTCTAACTATAAAATTGTATTGAATCCATGTTCAGTATTAATATGGATAATAGGTTCTTAACAGTTTAAAGCTTCTTTCTGACCTGTAGATTCTCTTTTTTTTTAACCTGGAAAGCTGATGTGTTATGGTTTATAAATGGATTTTACAGCATGTGCTCTTTCTGTGCACTTCTTTATAATGGAATTTTAGGACTATTTTCTCTTCCTGCCTCAAATCCACTGTTGCTTATGGTGCTTTAAGAAGGCAGTATGTAAGTATCTGTAGCTTTAGAGAACTGAAGGCTTCAGTGGAGAATTCTTTAATTTTTGTTACACCATTATAATTGATATTTAGACTAGTATCATAAAACTGCACAAGGCTCTCAATGTTTGATTTCCCACTGCAGAAGCAGTTCAGCTGTTACCGAGGCAGCAGCTGGGCTGTGCTGTAGCAATGGCCACCAGTTCATGCAGGCACAGGAGAAGACTTTCAGCTACTGGAGGAGTTTGGGAGTAGGCAAGGAGGAATTACAAGTTGTCCAGCTGTGGTTATGCAATATCAGGGGTTCTGTCAACCGCCAAGTCCATGAAATGGTGCCAGTGTTCTATACCAAACATTTGCAAGTATGGAAAGTATGTGCTGTGGTTACATTATGCTTAGGCTGATGATCAAAAATTCTTGATTTTGTTAAATATGATTAATCTTCTCTGAAACATTTTAAGGGCAACACTGTAGCTAAACCAGGTTGAGAGTTAAAAGGTTTAGGTGTCACTGTTGTCTGTGCAAAGTTTTGTTTCATCCTTTCACAGGTAATTTGGTTTCCAGTTCTTATTCAAAAAGAGCGTATGTTCCTCAATTTAAAATGGTGGTGAATTACTATTCATGAAGGAAGATCTAATGCTGTGAGGTGAATTGCTTGAGAAGTCAATGAGCCTGCAGTGTGTGACCAAGATTATCTTTCAGTAATTGTGGTAATCTGCAAGGACATTTGAAGCTACAGTGTGGGATTTGATAAATATAGAAACATGAGTTCATGCCATACTCTCAGAAAATCAAGCGTTAATAATGATGTTATTTTTAAAGGATTCAGATGTTTCAAATGAAACTGATCTCAGACGTTAATAGAGTTGCTTTGTCTTAAATAAGTTTAATTTCTTTTTTTTGCACAGCTCCCCCCATACAATGATACAGTTTCATGTGGTATTAAGTCCACAGGTAAGTTTTACAATGGTAAGAAATCATCATCCTTTCTGTTTTTAAACTTGAGACACTTGCCTTAGGCTTACTGCAACCTTTCTTTCAATATAATCTTTAGAACTCCTTGAGCAGGTATATATGCATATATTTGGCAGGTTATGGTTTTTAGCTCCTTTAGTGAATGAGATCTGTGAGAGCATTTGAAAATACTGCACTCAGCTGCAGCTAACTAGGAAACAGATGCTTACTTCTTGTGCTACCACATGATTTAATGCCTTGGTGAAATATTGCACTGAAACTGTGGAAAGCTGAAGTTTGCTAGAGAACTTGTACGAAGAAGTCACTAGTGTAGCATTCAGCTGACCCTCCTGTAAGTGCTATAGCATGAGTATTTGCTGCAGGCAGTGCTCTGCTCAGTGTTCACTTTGATTCTTGTCTCTGTCTAGCTCAGCTGTTTTTCTGGAAAGTCCCCTTTTTCTTTCGATGGAAGTACGACTCTTGATGTAAAAATGCATTACAGAGTTGCCATTTTAAAGCTGTAGCTGTCACACATCTACTCTGTCTGAAGCCATAGACTTAACAATGTGGCCTTGCTTCATGGGTCCATCAAGTAGACAGCTAGATGGGGATTACCATGTGGTCATCACTCTATATAGTTTAAACCAAGCTTTTACAGTATTTTAAACAACAAGTAAATTAATATTTTGTTTTACCCTGAACCAAGGAAGAGCAAGGAAGCAGAAACTTACCCATATGTATATCAGAATGATAGAGATGACATCCAGATCTCCTTCAAATTAATGCAAGTGTCCGACTGGACATTTCTCAGAAGTAAAGTGGACTAAAAGGGACATATTAATGTTTAAGAACACCTGATCATGGCGCTTGGTAAGTGAAGGTTAGCCCTTCATTTAAAGGTAAAAAAGTTAGTCATAAAGAGGGATGACAGGTCCTGTTTGAAACATTTTTGAAAGTGCGGGAGCTTTATTTAGTGCAAGACCAATTCTAGGACCCTAGGTAGTTTTAAGTAGGAGTTTGAAAAGTTCATTAAAGGAACATAATGGTATGGATTGTCTTTTTTTGATGACAGGAATGCTCAGTTGTATCTTGCTTTGGCCAACTATGGATTTAAGTTCCTTTCTTGAAGACTCAGATTTTAATGTTCAGAAAGTTGGTTTGTACAAATGTTTTTCAGATCATTCCTAGACCCTGAGAGAACCCCTCCCAGCCCTCAGATTAGGTAATGACAGCAAATGAGGTTTTTGCCTGAAAAATTCCTTTAACAAACTTGCACTGTATTGTGCATGCATATTACCACTGTGACGGCTGCATAAGAAGCTGTGGAAACTAAAATGGAATGCTTTGCTTATGCAGCGTCTTTGTAATTATAACAACATGACATCCACTGACTGTGTTGTCACTCCCCCTAGTCTTAATTTTTTTTCTATACTTCAGTATTTAACTTTATTACAGAATTAGATGATCTGTTAACACTTACTGGGAATAACCAAATCATGGCTGAAGCCCTAATGTGCGGAACACTGTGCAGGCTAATTAGTGCTGCTGTACATAGTCTTTATCCTTGGAGCATCTGCTGTTACTTGTTTCAGTATGTGCGTGTCACGTTGTTGATGACAGATCTGTTTCAGTCCATTCAAAAATAGCACCGTGAACTAGACTGAAAACAAGATGCCCAGAAGCAAGTGGACAGTAAAAACAAATAGAAAAATTTACCTCTCGGTTGTTTTCAAATGAACTTCACACAATCTCATGGCAAATGAGCTTCTGCCAGTCATTCCATGGACTACCTATGCAGTAACTGGTATTTACTACTCTGCTCCTGCTGCAAGCTGAAAAGTTTAATTCCTCAGCTGTAAGTTTCTAATCTGTATGTTAAATGCCAAAATTTCTGTTATGCTCTTGGCAAGATTTTTATACCTACAGTTAAATCCCCATCATGCCAAAATTCTAAGGGATGTATTTTGTTCTGTGCTCCCCACTTGCTCCATGTTGACTCTTGTAATTTTTCTAGTGCATGGTAAGCCATTAAGTTCACCAAAAGCAAAAAGAAAAAGTTTCTTAGATTATTCTTTTTTTCCTTGATAAGTTTTTGGAAGCTTGAAGGAGAGTAGAGGAGCAGGACTAGAGTGCTGAAGTGAGAACTCTTAGTTTTGGCTATGGTAGATTTGTCCATGAAGAGAAAAAATGTTCTTTGTTTCAAAGCAATTACTATATATTTTTTAATCTGGGATTTTGGAAAAGAATTAGAAGTCTCAGATTATTTTTAATTGGTAGTGATCTGATGCATGCCTAATAATTCATTCTCACCATTGTTAGAGGAATATTAGGTGCTATCAGTTGTTGCTTCTGCTTTTTACTGCTATAACAAAGGGCAAAGAACTAGCTCTTTGTTCATGCTCAAACTAACAAGTTGCTCCATGAGCAGATGAACTAATAAAGAATAGTTCTGTTGTAGATTTGTGTCCTATATCCCTTAAAACCTACATTTGCAAGCAAGGGAAGCTGTGGGTGTTTTTGAGTTGTGCATGTCCTGTCAGGTCAGTCAGTGTGTAGGACTGACAGTCAGTTAGTGTTGCTGCTGGACAGTTAGGTGATGCCTGAGATGTCCCAGCCCTTCCCTCTTAGGTGGATATCAGGCAGCAGCTTTCCACCTTCACGGCTCTAGGGTGCTGATTTTTTTAAAGCAAACTTTAAGCTCTCTTTTTTCTGGTTAGTGCTAGTTAGTGATTGCAGAAATAGCTGGTGAATGGTGGAGTGAAAGGCTTTTTCTTATGGGTATAGAGGTGAGGTAAAGAAAATGTGAAATTCAGGGTCTTGCTAGCACAATTGAGAGAAATCGGGTGCATATGGAGAGTTTTTATCTTTGTTTTGTAGGGGCTCTTTTAGTCTGACTGGCAGCAAGACAGAAATTGATATGCTAAATGTGTTTACTTTCCAGTTCAGTTAATAGGTCAAAGAAGAGAAACCATTAACATCTATTACGTATCTTTGTTCCTTAATTTGTAGTACGTTGGTATTGCATGTGTCAGACCTCAACACACACAATGTTTGTTAATCTTCACTTGATATTTAAAAAATATGTACCATGTAATACCTTGTTTCTTTCACTTTTTCCTTAAAGTTTTTGTCAACAGACTTTTCTAGAAAGTGTGGAGAGTTTCAAACCTGTTCTATTAACAGTTAGATATCAAAACATTCTGTACTAGACTCTGTCCTCCCATAGGATTGTTTCCTTGGTGTGGGGAAAAACTTTTTTTTTCCTTATGAACTGTTTTTTAAAAAAAAAAAAACCAAAAAAACAACCCAAACCTCAGTTTTAGTGAGCATATGTAGTATACTTGAAAATAGGCATTTGTTGATGTGTCATACATAATGTAAGTTATACAAAATCTTTAAAATTCAGTGGTGTCTCCACTCTTATTCCTTTGGAAATAGTATCTAGCCTTGAAAATGGGAAATATGTTTGGCTTTTAGCCCCTCCATCTATGGGGAAACAGAAAATATTATAGTTCGTATCTTTGAAACAGTATTAGAGATGCCACGGAAAGACCTATAAAACTTGAAGCTCACTTTAGTGTCAGCTTACCTTTAACATTTGTGAGACTCAGTTTTGTTAATTTAATCTATTTCCTAGGTGCAGAAATAGTTGTAACTGAAGCATTCAGTGTTACTAGTTGGCACACACATTACAAAACTAATTAATTCCATAAAATTGTAGTACTTCGACTCACAGTATTTTGTCATAGCATCTCTTTGGTTGGAAAGACCTTTAAGATCAAGTCCAAACATTACAGTAACTCTTCCATGTCTGGGCTAAACCGTGTCCCTCAGCACCACATATCTGTGTCTTTTAAACTCCTCTAGGAATGGGAATTAAACCACCTCTCTAGGGAACCTGTTCCAGTGTTTGAGAACCCTTTCATTCAAGAAGTTTCTTCTAATGTCTTACCTGAACCTCCCCTGGCACATTTGCCATTTGTGCTATTGCCTGCTACAAGGGAGAAGAGACCAACACCCACCTCACTAAAATGTGCTTTCAAATAAATATCAACAAAAAAACAACCAAACAAAAGAAACCCCAAACAACACCCCCCCCAAAAAAAACCCAAACCAAACACAGCCAAAAAAACCCCCAAATGCCACCGTATTCATAAATTATTCTCTCCAAGTTGAACACTATGAATGTTGATGCATATCTGTTCAGTTTATTATAATAAAATCATGTATTCATGTTCTCATACAGTAATAAATTCGACTTTGATAAAATGCAACACATTGTTGAGGAACCTCAGGTTCCAAAAAAATAATTGCAGTATTTTTGTACAATGAATGAAAATATTTTTCAGTTATTAGCAATTATGATAAATCCTTACACACCAGAAAAGCCAAACTAAACTCTACCTGTGGAAATTAGTTTCCAAAGTTAAACAGGTAAAGGCTTGGGTTTTGTAGCTGTCAGTGGAAAAGAGTGGCTTTAGAAGAGGTGTGGAGTTAAATATTGCACCATATTTTATGTGCAGTTATCCAGTAATTAATTTAATGTAGAATATTGCTAAAGTCATTGATCTTTAATGGTTTTACTGAGTAGTTGAATTTAATAGGTGTTATTTGCAGGAACAGTGCAGTGATTTGGAAAACTGCATAATTAAGAAAACATGAATCACACTGTTGTCTTAGGAAAATGATGTTTTGAAATAGTCTTTTTTTTGTGTTTTACACCTGGAGAATTACATTCATTTGAAGGAGTCTAGCTTGTTTTCTGACTTGCAGGAAAATAAAAACTTTTTTTTCCTTGATTTTTTAAAGCATTTTTATTTGGTGTCATTCACTAACTCAGGTTTGCTTTCTCTTGTCCAGGGGAAGAGTATCAGAGGATTGAATTTGGTGTTAATGAAGTTATTGAGACACAGCCATCTGTTCTAAATAACACCGACTACAGTATTTCAAGTACTCTGAATCCTCAGGCTCCAGAATTCATTCTCAGCTGTGCACCTGCTCAGAAACCCCCTGCTGATACTCTCAGTGAAACAAACTACAACTCCATTGACTGCCAGTTCACCGATCCAACCCTCACTTTGGACAGCAGTTCTAATGCTGAAAATGATGGTTTGTCTGGAGGCCTTGGACAAAGGGAGCGGAAGAAGAAGAAAAAAAGGCCTCCTGGATACTACAGTTACTTGAAAGATGTCGGCGACAGCATCGCTCCCACGGAAGCTCTTGTAAACGGCCATGCAAACTCATCAGGACTAAACAGCATAAGCACGGAGGACACGGAACTAACAGGAGACATACCTTCCCTGGCCACACCAAGGACTTGCAACAGCCCGGACAACTCTGTGGACTTCATTAGTGAAGCTGTCTCTGATTCTGTTTCTACTGCACTAGACAATAGCAGGACTGCAGGGCAGCCTGAGGTATGCCGTGTTACTAATTCTGAACAGTTTTGCGTCCCCTCAGAGACTGGCAGAGATAGCCCTTTAAGGACAGCTGTTGTACAGTCTTATGCTGGTACTGATACTACTGAAAATGTTGGCGTTACTAATGGACAAACACTTGAATCCTCTGGTGAGGACACAGCTGCCAATGGGGTAGAATTGCACACTGTGGAAAGCACTGACTCAGACCAAGCTAAGCCTGAGGAAGCTTCACCTACTACTGAGGCAACAGTCCCGGCTGCAGGATCAGTCCCTGTTAATCAGCCTGCAAAATCGTGGGCTAGTCTTTTTCACAATTCCAAGCCCTCTGCTTCCACATCTGTGGTCTATGTTGAGACTAAGTATACCCCTCCTGCCACATCTACTCTGGTCCCTGAGAAACAGGTTGAAGTCAAAGAGGGACCTGTTCCAGTTTCAGAGGATCCTGTAGCCATAAAGATTGCAGGTATAGTTAATACACACGAGTGGATGTTACACTGGAAGAGTATTAACTCTGCTTGTAAATTGGAGTGTGCAATATTGATAGAGAAGATCCCTCTGTTATGTTCTTAATGAAATGCCTGTTCAAACATTGATATGAAAGGTGTAATTCAAATCAGGTAGTTTTGTATCCCCCTGAGTAAACATTCCAGCAAGACGTCACCACTTCATTATCCCAGATGCAGTGAGACTGTTGCTACATGTCAAAACAAAGTGACCCATGATTTTTGAGTAGGCTGGTTGCATTCAGCAATGTGCTGTTGTAATAAGGAGAATACATGAGAAAAGTTTGTTCTGAAAATGGTGTGTTGTGTTACCTAGTATTCACAATCTTGTCCTGCATTCCATTACAAGAAAGGAAGGGTATTAATATATTTATGCCAAAGTAGCTGAAATTCCTGGACATGGACAGTAGCTTAAGTGTAACATCTAAATAGATCTGGCTTCACGTACTCTAATTCAGGAAATATGTTGTATATTTATTGATTTGCTCTTTGAGAGGTCTGTCTTTCAAATTCTAAAGAATTATCCTTAACCATTATAATCATATTATTTTATTCAGAAACAGTGCCAGCTATTGCCTGTTCCAGAATAAGTATAACAAACTGTCCAGGGGTACATTAGGAAAGGTGTGATATAAAGGCTTTGACCATTGGTCCTGTCGTATCTGTGGCCTTAATGAGTGATGCTAAAATGTGTGCACGATCGTTTTTGCAGATTCAGTCAGAAAACACGAAGAAAAATACTTACGTGGCTGCATTTTGTGTCACCGACTCATGAGTGTGGGAACAAAACCAGTCCTTTTAGATCTGTGAAGTAGTCTGTGCATGAAAAGCCTTGTGCAAAATCCTGCTATTCAGGCTACCAGCTAATTAACAAATACAATGGTGTTTCATGTAAAAAAGCTTCAAGTTAAAGTTTCCTACTCTAACCAGAAGCCAACCTGGAAATTTCTATTCAGAATACCCAGAAGTATACTTCTGCTTCTCATCCCCTCCTTACTCTGTATGGTTTCATTGTTTGGAGGAAAGCTGTCAGAATAACTTCTATTTGTGTGTATTTTTCATTTAAGCATCACAAAGACTTGACTGTATTAAAAAAAACAAACATATATAAGCAGCTGATGATGATTTGTGTGAACCCATACATGTGGAATGTTTACTCTTAAAATTAATTTCCAAATGATAGATGAACTTAGAACCCTTTTCTAGTAACACAAAGCTACAGCTACTTGGCGTAGATGAAAAAGGACTTATTTTTGTTGTTGGATGGTTGGTTTTTTTAATCTTGCCCACACTGCTTCAGCTTTAAGTCAACTTTCTAGACTTACACTGTTTCTGTACTATTTCTTGCCACCAGGTGGGAGCAGAGCTTTTTATTTTGTCTTTAATGCTTTAAAATAGCAGTGTAGTTTTTATGCAGGTTTTTTTCTGCACCTTCACTATTAGCTGGCTGGTTTTGCAGAGGAATAATCTGAGTATTGTCATTGTAGCTGATTTAGGTAGGAGTTACGTTGCTGCAATTGCCATGATTCAAACGCTGCTGATTTCAGTATGAAACATTTATTGGAAGATGTAAATGCCATGTAATCAGTGCTTTCCTCTGTGGAAAAAGGTGACTTTCTTCATTGTCTGTCCTTATTTTAGTGTTTTCTGTCCTATTTGGCAAATCAGTGCTTTGTTCATACACCCACACTCAAAAAATGTGTTACACGAGTTTCAGTTTATGATTTCCAGACGGATCCTTTTCTGTGTTGCATATGTATCTCATTTCAATCCTTCTGCCTATGGTAACATCATTGTCTAAGAGTATATAGCAATCCTGGTTTTGAGGGGTAGCTGATGATTTTATTCTTTGTTTCCTGTGTGGCTGAGTTGAGATCCTAATGTTGGATTTTCTGGGAATTTGGCAGTTTCAACTCATGCTGATGGGAATCCTTATTTGACCACAGGTGCAGTAGGGTGAGAAACACAGGTAAAATCTAGAACTAAAGCTCCTTGAATTTGGCAAGCAGAATGAATATTCTGACTTAATGTTGGAGTTCTGAGGCCTTTTTGCACAGTTTCTGTTTAGAACAGGTGCTCAGGACATAAGAAGATGAGTTACATTTTATTAATTAATTATTAAGGCACAGTAAGGTTAGAAATGGTCTCTGTAAAAAATAAGGCTCTCAAATGTCACTTGGTGCATTTCGGAGTTAGTACCCTCTGATACATAACCCGATGATAGTTAATAATGCCTTATAATATTTTTTGAAGTAAGATAGGGAAATAAGTGACTGGAAAAGTAGCAGTTCTTTGGACAGTCTCTTAACTGTTCTTGGTAACTTGGTAACTAGGAAGAAATTCAATGAGAAAATCTAAAGATTTTCTGAATCGTGTTTTCTTGCAGTGTTTTTGTTGTAAGTGGTGGAGTTAACAGTGCACATAAAATTTGTTTACAGCAGATAGAATTTCAGGTGAGTTAAACAGTTAAGATTTGACTAAATCTGGAATGACTTTTGTTAGGAGAAGGTGAATCCAGTAACTGCAAGTATGGAAGGATACACAGAATGGAAAACAAATGCAACATTACAGTACTAAAAATTGTATTAGTTGATAATAGTATTAGAGAATAAAAGGATATGGAAATACTAGGGAGTTGATAAGTGTCCTTAGTAAAACTGAAGACGACAGAGGTTTTTAAAAGTGTGTTTTAATACCAATTTACATGGAACAGATGAAACAACTATAGCTGTTGTTGCAGTTAAGGACCCTGAAAATGCAGGTATTTGGGCATTCTCAAGGAAGATGTGACAGTGCAACAGGAGAATAAAATTTGAAAACTATACTCTTAGAGCAAACATGAAAAATCTGGAGTTAACTTACCCATTGTTGGAGTGATTATGAATGTAACTTCAGGTACATAAAACAAATTCATAAAGATGGTGATTCACTGCTCTCAGAAAACTGCGTTAAACAAGACAAGAATTAGTTAATTTTGTAACAGAGGTGTTTTAGTGTTGCATAGTAGAAAAAATGTTCTTACTGATAAAAGTTTGGTAAGCACCTAGAGCAAGTAGTTGTGGAATGCAGGCATGCAAGCTTTGGTATTTTTATAAACAACCTCAGAAATTTTATTTGGTGTAATATCAAATTGCATTGTTGCAGCAAATGGTTTCATGCAGGGTTATGTAACAGTGTGATCTTGGCATTTGTTGTCATTGTCCAGAGTTGAAGAAATATCTGAACGACATCATACTTGTCAATAACGATCTCAAGCTAAGCAAGAAATTGCTGGCTTGTAACATGTGATGCCTTCTGCATGGAGACCATGTCCACATGGTTTCTTTTCCATTAAACTTTGGACTTGCATTGATTAGGGAAGCACTGTGGGATTTTTTTAATTCAACAGGTATTTTTGGTAGCACCACTTGATAGATGAACTTTAGCAAAGTCTTCTGTTTCTGTTAGTAAATTTATACTTGTGTTCATTGTGTACTTCTCAAATCGGGCACTTTTCACAAGTCAGTACCCACCAAAGGCAGTGTGAATTCTCTCTGGTTTGTCACTTGCGCTCTGTAATAGGTTTCTAAATTTTAAGGTTTTCTCATGGTTGTGTGGTTTTCTCCTGATACTCTTGTAAAAGTACTTCTAGACATTGTGTACATATTAGATGTGAGATGAAAATGTAGTATTTGTGTGTACTGCAATTACATGCAAATAATTCCTCATGTTAAAATAGACAACTCACTGTAGTTGCTGTAGACATGGTTTTAAAAGCAATTTTATGACCACAAGAGGATGCTAAAGATCCTAGCAATATTTTTATTAAGTACACTACAAAAACGGTGAAAGTACACTTGAAGTAAAAAAGTCCCTTTTTGGACAGTGCTTAGTTATATTAACAAGTGTCCTCAACACATTTCAAACCTTGCTACTTCAACAATATATTCTGAAATAGAGCATTTGCAATTTAATAACAAATGTCTTTCAGCACTCACAAAAGAATGTTCATCAGTATCTGTGCTAGATAATAGATAACGTTTTCCCTTTCACATCTTTTTACTGTCTGCCCTTTCAGGAGTCAGGTTCTTTGTGTAATGGAAGACTGATTTAAATAGTTTCTTTTTTTTTTTTGCTGTATCATTACTTTGTTAGAACTGGTGTCAGCAGGAAATATGATGATCCTTGCAGGTAAAGAAATAATTTGGAAGTAGAAGGACATGGACTTTATTTGCCATTCTGTCACCTTCTCAGCTTACTTAAGGCTTTTTGCCTCTCTTTTTTCACCTCTGTCATGTTATCTTGTCTGTTTATAGTCTTTCTAGTGAACAGCTCATATGCTTTATGCAGCCCTTTATAAGGGCTGTAGAGGACCTCACAGGTATTATAAAACTACATAACCCCTTTGGTAGACAATTGCTATATTTATTTACATTTTCCGCTCTGTCTCATATACCTTCTGCCCTTATTTTGCAAAATTAAAATGTACCAGATTAAATATTTTCCTTAAACAGTTTATTTAGGTACCTAAATAGCAGGTCAGACTTCCTGGAAAAAACTCCCCCTGTTACTCTCAGTTTCATAGCTGAGACAGATTTATTTATGTGCAGTGGTTTCTAGTTTTTAAACTTTGGCCATTGCTAAAGTTCTTGAAAGCAGGATAAAAGCAGGAATTCTATTATGCAAGCCTGTTATCTTGTAGATTTTTGGAAGTCTTAAACTAGCAACAAAACATAGTGTTCTGAAGGCCCCATTAACATCTGCCTGTCCTGTTTGCACTGAGATGTTGATTTGTTTGGATTTTTTTTTTTTTTTTTAAGATGGAGCAGGCTCGGCTTAAAAGTTTCAACATACACCATCAGCTTCACCTCTCTTCAAAGCAGAATTTGGAAAGTGCTTCATGAAATTGGTGGCAAGGGATTACAACTGATGGGAATTTATGTCTATATATGTATCTACATAAATAAAAGTACCTAATGTT
This sequence comes from Ramphastos sulfuratus, assembly GCA_013399055.1. NCBI lineage: Eukaryota > Metazoa > Chordata > Aves > Piciformes > Ramphastidae > Ramphastos > Ramphastos sulfuratus. The sequence goes on along the minus strand of WBNM01022808.1, from coordinate 75,606 downwards.
AGGAAAACAAAAGCAATGAATCTTCTTACTTTTGCAACAAAATTATTAGTTTTTGTACCAGCGTCCTCCTGACCTGAATTCCAAGATGTCTTCAATTGAAGAAACATGTCTGATTTGTAATAGAAAAAGAGTTTTAAATGGAGTGAAAAGTATTTGCTGAAGTTCCTGGGAATCTTGTTAATTGATTTGAATTACTTTGTAATGCGTCAACAAATACTTGTTTTGATGGCCAGCATGTGCATTTTGTTGATGTGCCATTTACTGTTTCTCATTCTGCAGAAATACTGGAAAATGTAAGGCTAATACATAAACCAGTGTCTTTGCAACCACGAGGGCTGATCAACAAAGGAAACTGGTGCTACATCAATGCTGTATCCTTACCTTGGAAAAAACTAATTCACTTAAGTTAAAATTTTTGTATTATATCTGTCAAAAGCTTTTCTGGATTGATCTGGTAAGTATTTTATAAAAGTGTTTGTCTTCTCATATCCTGCTACCATGGTTAAACTTATTTAAGGGTAAATCCAGAGATATTTTGGATCATTGAATCTTGTGTCCAGGATTCTCCTGCAACTGGTTTCACAATCCTGTTTGCAGTTTATCTCCTTCTGTCAGACTATTTCAAAACTGCAACTTTCTCATGATTGAAAACATTTCTAGCCATGTTTACTTCGCGTATGCTGATGCACAGAGTTGTTGTTGTTTCTCTTGAAGTAACTGTCCTTACTCTTAGCCTTTCTTTTGTCAGTTTGGCAAGTGGATCATTTGGGCTTCTCTTGAGCAGATTGTTGACGTTGTATGACTTCAGTAAAACGTGTTTAAAATTAATCCTTTTATAATGGGATAGAAGATTGGCTTGCTCTTAATGCATTAGAATTGTATTCCCCTGCAAAGTAGCTTCACCTTGGGTAACAGAAGTGAAGTCATCCTCCTTCAGTGCTGAATTAGTGAGTGTCAGTCACTTCTCCTAGGTAACAAGAGGAAACATCCATAAGTTGGACTTGAAGGATTTCTTTCCGAAAGGGTTGTCAAGTTCTGGAATAGGCTGCCCTGAGCAGTGGTAGAGTCCCCACCCCTGAGGGATTGAAAAGCTGTGTAGATGTGCTGTGGGACGTAGTTTAGTGGTGACCTGCTAGTGGGTGGACTTGATGATCTTTTAAAGCCTCTTCCAACTGAAACAATTCTAGGATTATTTTATAGTTCTATTAGTAATTACTGTCGTATTAATACATCTGTCTCTGCTGTGTTAGTGAGTAACAATGAAGATGGTTCTGCTATCACTGCCAGTGAAAAAAGTCCATTTTCAAGACAGATGATTGTAGAACCTAGGAACCTTTTTCCAGATGAGCAATTGTGATCTGAACCTCAGCTTTTCTTACACAATTGGTTCTTCACTCATTTGATTGTAGGCATTAGCTCTCTTTTTTTGGTATTACATAGGAATTTGTTACTCAAGTTTTGCACACTATCAAGATCAAGTTAATGTATCTTAGTTTTGGGGTTTTTTTGTGTCCCTCTAGTCTTCTAATATATTTTCTCTACTGACTGTTCTCAAGTAGCATGGATTTTGATATTTTGAAAGTATTTTCTCCCAGCATAAACTGCTTTTGCTGGTTGCTCCAAACTCTTCTTTACATGCAGAATGTTTCACATCATATCAGGTTGGTTTGGTTTGGTTATGGGGGTGAATCATCACCTTGAACTTTTGAAGTCTGTCAGCTGGCTTCTTAAATTCTTTTCAGAAAACATGTTGCAGGTTATCACGTGCCAATTTTCAAGTCATTGAGTTTATAAAATCTTTCCTGTGAAAGTTCCTTTCCTCTTCTCCTCCTAAGCGAAGTGTTTTCTTCCCCTTTAATTAAATTCTTTGACATTAAAATGTCAGAGTAAACACTGCCTGCTACAAGAGATGCCAAGATTTTTACGATAACTTTTATACGTCATTAATTAATGCTGTGCTAAAAGTCCACCTATCTATTTCAATTTAACTATTGGGTTGGTCTGCATAACAGAGAGTTAGCTTTGGTTTTTGTATTATTTCAGTTATCATTTAATGTTTGGTTAATATGCAGCTTATATTGTCTGAATATTTCCTTAATGTCACTGGATAGACTCTGCAAGCTTTGGTTGCTTGCCCTCCAATGTATCATTTAATGAAGTCCATTCCAATGTATTCAAAATCACAGCGGCCGTGTACCTCAACACCAATGATAGACAGTTTGTAAGTAGATGTTAAAAAAATCATCATCTATGATCTGACTAAGTTTGTTCAGAAATATCTAACAAGTGATTCTTTACTGCAATTGATGGAACTCGATTTGTACTCAGAAGTCTTTTTCGTGTTGGTTTGGGTTTTTTTGGTGATATGTAGCTTTTACCATGAACCTTGGTATTTTACAGTTGCTTGACTAGTGCAGGAAGATACTTCCTGTCACCTGAGGAATATCACTTTCAAAGCATTTACTATGCAAAAGTGAATCATGAGAATGGCAAGAACTAACTTAACACCTTGATTTCATTAGCAATGATCAGCTTAATTTTTCTGTCTGAACTTTACTCAGACTTCATTAATATATTCTTCGGATTTATTTCTTTTTGCCAGTCATTAATGACAATGATCTAATTTTTATTTGTCATTTAAAGTTTTAACTCGCTGCTCATGTCTAGTTGTTCCTTCCCTTCTGTTTCAGTGTTCGTTTAATGAACGAGTTCACTAATATGCCTGTACCTCCTAAAGCAAAACAAGGTGAGTGGGAGTAGGGGAAGAAGTCTTGAAATTACCTTCGGGTGAGGATCTGTATTGTGAGATGCACCTTTAAATACAGGCACTTGATCGCTTACACGGCTCTTTGGACTTTTGGGATTTCTTGATGCCTTAACAAGTTTGTTATTGCTTTTTTGTCAGTGTTAAGCTTTTCATTATTTTAGATTCAACTCAAGAAGGCATAAGTGTTGCACTTTTCGGTTTTTTTTTTTTTTTTTTTCTTCTTTTCGGTAGATAATACAGTAAGAATAATTTTTATTGAAAGTCAGCTTTATTGTTAGAATTTCTTCTAAGTTAGAACATGTTGTCTCTAATTATTTGTTCCTTGTATTTAACTTCACTTTCTTATTTCCAGCTGTTCAATTTATCAAGTTGCTCAGTTCTGTGATTCTTTATTAAATACTAAACAGGCACAGTTCATTCAGAGCAAAATGGGACTATAATAGGTCTCTTTAGTAGTTAGAGATTGCCTGCAGGAATGTTATTATGGCTTCCTCTTGGTCCTGTGCACCATTTCAGCGTGAAAACTGAGGTGTATGATTCTTGTTAATATGTGTTTATGAGAAGTGATGATTATGTAGTCAGAAATAGAACATATTTTGATGGAAATAAAAAACTGAAACCTACAATATAATTTTTATCTCTAACCCAAATCTGTTGTGTTAGAAACTTACAGAATTGAAAAACAGTTTCAGGAATGTGTTTATGTAACATCGTAAACTATCACAAGGAGCTGGTTCTTCCAGTGATTTCCAAACAGTTCAGACATTTCTGTGGTTTGCTCCTTAAGTTTTGTTTCTGTAAAACAAATTCTGCTGTCTTATGCAACTTGTTATACTTCTAGGTCATTTTATTATATTGAGTAGTTTTCAAATACAGTTTCTGAGGCCTTTTATTGCCATTAGGTTGAATGTTCTGTCAAAATGTCAAACTGTTCCTTGTTTTTTAATTGTTCTTCTGCAGTGATGAAAACTTGAAAGTGTATAAAAGATTTAAGGACATTTTTTGAATACCAAATAAGTACAAAAAAATAAATGAATTAAGATTGCTCTTTTATGATGATTATGGATATTCTTGTTAATCTTCAGTGTTGAAGAGAGTATGAAATTTTCCAGACCATCTGTAAGTGTGTAGGGTGACTTTATGGATAAGAGTTGTATGTTATGAATTCCAAGCTTGAGTCACTAAAATTGCACCAAAACTATTAATTAAAAAGACAATGAAGACATAGAAAAACTAATATATATTGTTATTTATAGATATTTCACTTTTACCTTGCAGCTCTAGGTGATAAAATGATGAGAGACATCCGAACAGGAGCTGCCTTTGAACCTACATACATCTATCGACTTTTGACAGTTATAAAGTCAAGTCTGTCAGAAAAGGTGTGACTTACAAATCTTTTACTTTGCTAATTTCATTGCAAGGCAGTCACTGTCCTTAGAACAACACAAAACTATACATTGGGTTCTGTGCCTAAACGCCAGTAAAATAAAACCGTTTCTAGATCATTCTAGTGAAGTTTGACTGTGTCAAGATGTAAATAGTAGGAAGATATTAAATACACACTTGGGTTTGGTATGTCAGAATAGTGAAAAGGGTACTATTGGAATGGAACATATCTTTATAGGAATATATCCATTAATTAAGAAATGAGCGGTTGTTTTCTGCTTGGGATTCAGCTTGGAACTGTTGAAGGTCAACAGAGTCTTCAAAACACTATTTTAGCTTTAGTCTCAATTTAAAGAAAGTACAGTAATTCAAACTATGTTTGGATTTGACCCTAGGCTGAGAGCAGTATTTAATATTACACTAAAAGAAAGTAGCAAATAAATAAATAAATTAATAAGTCACATATTAAATCAAATTTGTGTTGGGACTAATGTAGAAATGCTTGTATCCAGGTCAAACTTACAACTGATTACTAATTAATGAGTTAGATTATTTCTGAACTGATTAAAAAATGAGGGCTTGATATGATAAAATGTATGTTTTATTTGACTTGACTTGAACTGAATAGATGGTAAATGAGTTAAATTAGTAGCAGAAAGCTGGATGTTCAAAGCTAGGAACCTTCTGTTAAAATGAAATTGTGAAAATGTCATAATAATTAAAAAAAAAAAACACCATAAAACATTTTATTCAGGGCAGACAAGAGGATGCCGAAGAATACTTGGGATTTATCCTCAATGGACTACATGAAGAAATGCTGACCTTAAAGAAACTTCTCTCTCCACATAATGAAAGTTAGTGGATGTTTGAGGTTTTTTTCCTATCAAAACTTCGTGTTTTTCAAATACTCTTTTTTTTTTTTTTTTTTTTTGGTGATGATTCTGTAATAATAGAGAGTAATGTTTTGAGTAGATGTTGAGATAGGGATAGAATGCCATGTTTTAGGGAACTCAAAGACATTAACAAGTCATATTTTGTTGGTCTGACTTGTGAAATGAGTCCTTTCTGTCCAGCTTACAAATAATCTGAATTGTTTCTGGGTGTTTGGAGAAACATTATTATTCTGTGTGACGATAACAACTCATATACTTGTTCTTTCTAAACAAGAAACTTTCTGTATTACAAATTGTTCCTGAGCTCAGCTGAGCATTATTTAAGGTTAACTCAAGTTGACCATTCTTGTCTTAAACATAGGAATGTTTGTCTGCCATGCATAATACCTGCAGTGTCATTTTTTTACTGGGATTTTGGCTCTCTCCATGGTAGTTCCAAAATACGTCAGTATATCTTTTCACTGATCTTTAAGCCACTCAAGTGGAAACTTATTTGTTAATGGTTAATTTATATCTAATGTAAACCAGAACATAGTAAATTATTTAAAAATTATGGAGAAAAAAAATCCTTTGCAAGAAATCTTAAAATTTCTATGCAGAGTACAATGCCAGTTTATTTTATAGTGGCTTTATGTTTGTGTCACCTATTAAAAATAAACTAGACACTGCTAGTCTTTGCCAAGTGTAGAATTAAGATTGCTGGTTAATCAGTTTCTCTGTAGTAGGGTAAGTTCTTTATGATATAAAACGATCGTTCCATATTTTTGTTCAGGTGTGTGCAGTTTATAACCTCCCGACTTTGGCACTTGCAGAGAAAATATTTGCTAAGCCTTGGGTTCCCTGTAAAATAATCTGTGCAGAAAAGGAGTTGTATTTAATAATGGCATAATTATGTTTCCAGAATAACACTGGGCTTTCTAATTTTCTACCCTATAAACTTACTACTAAAAATATATCAAACTTTGCTAGAAAACTACATCTGTTTACATACAGTCAGCAGTGAGCTGCATTCTGTTTTTCCATGAATGTGTCCAACTGTAAGCGAGCCTGGAATATACTTCTCATTTACTTTCTCAAATCTATGAAATAATTTGATGCTCTGAAACTTATTTGTCTTGTATTTTTTCCTTTCAAATTCTTCATCTGTATATGCATTTTTTGGTAATACAGAAATAAATAAACAGTTGCCTTTTTTTTTGGTCTCTTGTGCACTTTAAGAACTCTCTGTTTCCAATGGCCCTGAGGCTCAGACTGTTCATGAAGAGGAGGAGCAAGATGAACAAGGGGAAGGCAGCGAGGATGAATGGGAGCAAGTGGGACCTCGCAACAAATCATCAGTCACTCGACAGGCTGACTTTGTTCAGACTCCTATTACTGATATTTTTGGTGGTCATATAAGGTACAGTTCTTTTTCATAACACATTGAAACTGTGTTTGTTGCTTTGTCTTCACAAATAACTTTTCCACCTCCTTTGCTTTCTGTGTTTTCCCCATTATTAAATAGTTGGATGGAAGAAACTCTTAAACAGTTTGTTCAGTTCAGAAAAGATGAATGTTCTACCATAAAGTTGCTGTTAGGCAAGAGAGAGTTCAGAAACTGGACCAGAATGATCAGAGAATCGACCAATGGTCAAATCACAGGATCACAGGATGTGAGGAGTTGGAAGGGACCTAAAGGGGCCATAGAGTCCAACCCCTCCGCCAGAGCAGGACCATACAATCTAGCTCAGGTCATAGAGGAATGCATCCAGATGGGTCTTGAAAGTCTCCAGAGAAGGAGACTCCACAGCCTCTCTGGGGAGCCTGTTCCAGTGGTCAGTGACCCCTACAGTAAAGAAGTTCCCCCTCGTGTTGAGATGGACCCTCCTGTGCTGCAGCTTATATCCATTGTTCCTTGTCCTGTCACAGGGAGCAAGTGAGAAGAGCCTATCCTCACACCCAGCCCTCAAATATTTATAAATATTTATTAAATCCCCTCTCAGTTTTCTCTTCTCCAGATTAAAAAGCCGTAGGTCCCTCAGCCTCTCCTCATAAGGCATGTGTTCCAGTCCCCTAATCATCCTTGTAGCCCTCCACTGGACCCTCTCCAGCAGATCCCTGTCCTCTTTAAACTGGGTAGCCCAAAACTGAATGCAGTGCTCAAGATGACGTCTCACCAGGGCAGAGTAGAGAGGAAGGAGAACCTCCCTTGATCTGCTGGATACGCTCTTGTCAGCCTTCTTGGCCACAAGGGCACATTGCTGTCCCATGGACAACTTGTTATCCACCAGGGCTCCTGGGTCCCTCTCCACAGGGCTGCTCTCTAGCAGATCACCTCCCAGGCTGTACTGGTGCAGTTTATTATTCTTCCCCAGATGCAGGACTCTGTGCTTGTCGTTGTTGAATCTCATTTGGTTCCTCTGTGCCCAGCTCTCCAGTCTGTCCAAGTCTTGCTGGATGGCCGCACAGTCTTCAGCTGTATCAACCAAGCCTCCCAGTTTGCTGTTATCAGCAAACTTGCTGAGCACTCTGTCCACTCATCCATGTCATTGATGAAGATGTTGAACAGCACTGGACCCAGCACTGATCCCTAGGGAACTCCACTAGTTACAGCTCTCCAGCTGGACCTGGCACCATTGGTTACCGCTCTTTGAACTTTGTCTTGTAACCAGTTCCTAGTCCACCTTGCTGTCCTCTCTTCCATCCCACACTTTCTGAGCTTGCTCACTAGGATGTCATGGGAGACGATGTCAAAGGCCTTGCTAAGGTCAAGGTAGACTACATCCACTGGTCTCCCTGAATCTACCCATTCAGTTATGTCGTCATAGAATGCTACCAGGTTAGTTAAGTGTGATTTCCCCATGGTAAATCCATGCTGATTACTCCTGATAACCTTCTTCTCTTCCAAGTGCCTTGAGATTCCCTCCAGAAGGAGCCGCTCCATCATTTTTCCAGGGATGGAGGTTGATAGTTCCCTGGAACCTCTTTCTTGATGTTTTTGAAGACTGGAGTGACATTGGCTCTTGTTCAGTCTTCAGGCATCTCTCCTTGTCTGCCACAATTTGGCAAAAATGATGGAGAGTGGCAGAGCGATAACATCAGCCAGTTCTCTCAGCACCCTTGGGTGCATCTCACCAGGGCTCATGGACTTGTGAATGTTCAGTTTGTGTAAATGATCCTATGACTTATTGTAGAACCTGAATTTTTCAAAACATCTTAAAAAGTTAGAATGTTTAGAGAACAAAACTCCTGTATTTCATACAGAGGAGTTTGCTATATGTATGCTTTGTATATGAATGTCTTCATTCCAAAGAACTTTGGAGCTACTTAATTTTTGTTGTCTCTGGGGGAGTCTTGAATCATAAGTAAAGATACAAAGGGCTAGTGAGATTTGTTAAGAATTAAATCTTGTGAGTAAAAGAATGAAATAAAATAGTTAACTTTTGGTTTCCCAGAGGCAGGAAGGTTAGGTGTAGTAGTTAATAAATGTTAAAGGCAAAAGAAGGTTGGACAAATGTAGATTACTGCAAGATGTTACAGGAACGAAAAGTATGAGGGACATGACATATTCAGGTCTGATACCAGCTGAAAGCAGAAAGTAGATACTGACAATGTTTTTTGCAGAGGAAGCCTCATGACTTGTTTGGAGTAATGTGTAATTTAAAATGAAAGCAAGGTAAACCCTCACTAAAAACACAAATGCTAGACTTGAAGAATTATTTTTAAATTGGAGACAGACACTTAATTGCTAGGGTTTGACTCCCTGTGTTGCCAGGTATGCAGTCTAGAGGTGTGAACAATGTGGGCTAGTGCCTTCTCCCTGTGAAATGCTCTGAAATGATTCTTCTGGGATTCGAGTCAGACAGCTGGCAAATAAAAGTATATTTTCCATAGAAATTGGCAGACACATTTGTAAGTAGTGGTGAAATTCCACCTTGATAGCACATGTTCGTATGCCCAAGGTATTGTTAATACCTGTAGTACTCTATCATGACCAGAATCATTTAGATCTCTACATAATTCCTTTAATTTATAAATTAAGAATACTAAGAGAACAAGGTCTTCTGTGGAAGTCCACAGAAAATGACATAAAGCAAAGGTAATGCTGAAAAAAGGCAAAACCTTGTACTGACCATCACAACTACAGGGTCCAATCCCACATCTGCTATCACCACACTCACTTTATTTACCTTCCAAATCAGGTCACACAGTTTACTTCAGCAAGTGTATCCTGTGTTGTGATATTGGAAAGCTTCATCCTGGAAGGCTGAGGGTGGAGATAGGAAGGACTGAACACAGAATTGCCAGTAGAATTCCACTAAACGAAACCATCCGAAATTGGAAAAATCAAGTGAAAAAAAGCAGCTAGGAAAACACAGTTTGAGTTGGCATCTTTTGGCTTGGGAAACTTTAGGCTGTCCTCTTGAGACTTTAGTCACCTATTAAATGTCTATTTAGGCATAATTGCTTTAAAATGAGCAAAACAAACAAACAAAACCAGACCCAACAGTGTTCCTTAAGCAATGTGCGACTTAAATGTGTGAGTCTGAAGATACACCTCTGTTCTGATTTGCAGCAGTCCCATGCAGGAGTCCCTTTTGACTTTCAGCTTGTGTGAATTTCAGATATTCATTATGCAAGCAAGCTTATAAGCCAGACAGAGCTCTGCTGAATATTTCCCTAAGTACCACCAACTTTTCCCTTCAAATGCAGTGTTATTTTACACAGAATCACAAAATGTCAGGGACTGGAAGGGACATTGAAAGCTCATCCAGTCCAACCCCCCTGCTAGAGCAGGATCCCCTATACCAGATCACGCAGGAGTGTGTCCAGGCAGGTTTTGAATATCTCCAGAGAGAGAGACTCCACAACTCCTCTGGGCAGCCTATTCCGGCATTCTGTCCTTCTCACAGGGAAAAAATGCCTCCTCAGGTTTACATGAAACTCCCTGTGCCTCAGCTTCCACCTGTTGCCCCTTGTCCTGTCTTTGGGCATCACTGAGCAGAGCCTGGCTCTATCCTTCTGGCACTCACCCTTTGCGTATTTATAAACATTGATGAGGTCACCCCTCAGTCTCCTCTTCTCCAAGCTAGAGAGCTTACATTGTTGTAGTTTAAACAGGGTAGCAGTGGACAGTGCGTCTTTGCTGAAAAACTCTTACCTTAGAGTTCTTATGGTACCTAGTCCCTGCTTACTGCACGGTGGTTGGACTAGATGACATTTGGAGGTCGCTTCCAACCTAAGCCATACTATGATACACAAGAATAATTACTCAGTGAGAATGGTGCATTTTCCTTGTGACCAGTTGAAATTAGTGATTATTCTAATAAGTGACATTGTTAGAGAAAATCACAGTCCAGAAAAGGTTTTGCTACCAGATTAAATTCTGCATATATTTTTGAAGAAATGTTAGTTTAATTTCTAATAATGAAAGAAATAAAAATTCAGAAAAAACAATACTAAGGATATGATTCATATTGTTAACTTAAATCTTTACTATTTGGGCCTGAAAACACTTGGAGCCATTTCTGTTGATCTTTGCACTAAATAATGGTTAGTTTAAAAAGCTGCTCCAAAAGCAGCAAGCCCTACACAGTAGAGGGTTTGTTTGTCAAAATACTGTGCTTGCCATGTCTTGAAGGTTTTGTCCTTAAATATAGCCAAGGAGGAAGTGTTCAGCTGAAATAAAGATGCTACTGTTTTTTCACACGCTCGCTTTTCTTTCGAGGATATATATTTGCCAATATAAAGATGCTTTGGCTTTCTGTTGATGCTTCAGGGCTTTGCCTATGTCAGAGGGGCTCTTTAGATAGGAGTTTGCAGTACAGACATTAAAACACTGTTAATGTTTCAGATGTGACCTGGAGAAACCTCAACGTGGTTACATTAATTTGGAGCTGTGTTAATTATCTTACTACTTTCAAGCTTTGTAAGGCACTCTTAACAAGCGTAGCAATATAGTAAATAATTTCTTTGGCTGTATAAACCCACCTTTTTGTAGCAGCTGGAGCTTTTTAATGTAAGTACTGCTTGCAAAATAAAATAATTATTGAGCCACATTTGGTTTTAAGTTTTAAGCAAGGTTTTAGAAAGAATAAAGAAGAATCCACTTAGTGCAATGATGTTGTGACTAAAGTGTATTGTCTCATTGCATGAAAATACTATCATCACACCATTGATCACTGTTGCTTAACTGAATACAACTGCAACTGAATACACTTAAAAGATAGAATTAAAAAAAAAAGAACCCAAGAAACATGTTTCCATGCCCTAGGTTGTTACTTCTGCCAGTTTTCCAAAAGGCTGTTTTATGGGCAAAATCTGGACTTGGAAAATGATGGGTGGAAAAGGAAATGTTGGTTTTTGATGGAGCATAGTTTATATTTCCTAAGACAAGATTTAAGCAAACAATTTCAAATCACTGAGAAATTAGTCTTAGTGAAGTGACTAAAAAGTTTGTGTTTTTATTAGCAAATCTGGGATCAGTTGTAATTTTTACAGTAGAATGTGCAGTTAGAAAAGCAGCAGTATTTTCACAGAGTCACAGAATCATCAACTCTTCAAGGCTGGAAGAGGTCAAGTCCAACTGCTCTCCTAGAGCTCACAGTCCCACAACTACTGCTAAAAAAGTACCACTAAACCATGTCCCTCAGCACCACATCCACACATCTTTTCAATCCCACCAGGGATTGTGACTCCACCACCTCTCTGGGCAGCCTGTTCCAGTGCTTGATAACCCTTTCTGTGAAGAAATTTTTTCTAATAGCCTATCTGAACATCTCTTGGCACAACGTAAGGCAGTTTCTTCTTATCCTGTCACTTGTTGCACGTGAGAAGAAACCAACCCCCACCTCACTTCAGCCTCCTTTGAGGTAGTTGTAGAAGGCGAGGATGTCTCCCCTTAGCCTCCTCTTCTGAAGACTAAAAAAACCTCAGTTAACTAAGCTATTCCTTTTAAGACCATAAGACCTCATAACATTTTTGCACTGCTGAAAATGTTTGAAAACATAATTTCAAAACTTTTAACACAAGAAGAACCCAAAGGCAAAATATTTTTAAATGCATTATTAAAATTTCGGTATTTTTCTGGAAACTTTTGTTGCTTATCCAAAAACTGTTTTAATCCTTGCATAAATAATACAATTTAAATATAATTCCCTCAGTATGCTCTAAGTGGATGCAAAAAAACCCCAACATTTAAATTGCAGTCAAATGGATTCAGGTGGTTGAAATTTGTTTAACCATTGTATTTGGGTTGTTTTAGATTAACAGATTGAGTTACTAACGCAGACCAGTTCATTGTCTCTTAAAAGTTCTGTATTGTTGGAAATTACTCTGTTTTATTACATTTTAGCTTCTTTTCTTTCCATAGATCTGTTGTTTACCAACAGAGTTCTAAGGAGTCTGCCACACTGCAACCATTCTTCACCCTGCAGCTGGATATCCAGTCAGACAAGATACGCACAGTTCAGGATGCGTTGGAAAGTTTGGTGGCAAGAGAGTCTGTCCAGGGTTATACCACAAAAACCAAGCAAGAGGTGTGTTCTGTTGATCCCTTTATACAGCCAAACACTGAAGTTCTTAAGAGGGATTTTATACAGTTCTTGGTTTACAAATAGTTGCTTGAATATTATTATTTAACAGAAGAGGTACTAAGCTTTTAACTCTCCTGCGGTGGTAAAATGTATTGCACTTAGACACTGAAAGGAAGAGAGCTAGCTCTTAAACAAAACCATGCCTACATAGGTGTATTTTCTAAGCTGATGCAGTAATCAGAGATTTAACTGGAGTGTGTATTAAATTAACAAGATGAACTGTGGTAATAATACATACTATTGAGAGTAAAATAGCTTTTAGCTGGTCTTAACAAACTGATTCCTGGGGATTGCCAGATGTTCTTAGTAAAGGAGCAGCTCTTCAGGGTATGGTTTGAAAGTACACTCTAGTTGAAGAAGAAAACTTATAGCAGAACACTTGCATGGTTGTCTGTGCAACCGTTCTCGATGGGTTTTGATTTACGCATTTCATTTACAAGTCAAAAATAAAAATACTCATTGATGGTAAGCCTGGTAGAATGCCATCTAGAACCTCTCAAAAAGATACATTCATCACTATCTTTTTCTCTGGATTAATAATATGAAGTAACACCTCCATTCAGTGTCTTTGGCACTGTTTAGTTGACTGGTTGGCTGTACACAGCCTTTAAAGTACCCAACTTGTCAGTAATACTTTATTCAGGTTTAGGTCATCAGGAAAAAAACCTTTTTCACAGTTGGAGAGTATCTGGAAAAGAGCAATCAAAGTGGATGACAGTATAAAAGTTGATAAGGGGGAAGAGCTCTTCAGCATCAAGAAAAAACATGAAAGTGGAGAAACTGAACCAGATGCAAGAAAAATGTCAAAGGCTGCTCTGAAAATTAGGAGACTGATTACTCAAATAGTAAATAGGGATGGAACCTAGACTTAGTGTTACTTGTGATGCTTGTAGACTTTGCCTTGCTGCTTTAAGAGAAGGCTGGAGAAATATCAGCTAGGACATAGATTTTCAACTTGGTGTGTGTTAATATAAACAGGAAATCAGATTTTCTTGCAGTGTTTATTTAGGCATTCTAAATAAAAATAGATGTTTAAACTGGAGTGGCATTCTTTTGCTGTTTCTGACTCAATTTCACTTGCTCACTAACATTTGAAGAAAGTTATTTTGATTCTTTCTAGTATTGTAGATCAGTTTGTTAAATCTTGAGTGTTTAACAGACAATGTCTTGGGTTTTTTTAAAGGGCTTACTTTTTATCTTCACTATGGTGGTTTGCAGTCTCTTACTCCTACTTGCAGACCTGCTCAAATTTTCTCAAAAAAGTGAACTCTTGAGTAACAAACTGGCCTTACCATGTTTACTTTTCCAAGTTACCTTCCACATACTCCTTGGAAAAGAGTCTTCCCTTCACATCCCCTGGAGTTCTCAAAATGCTCCTTGAGAATCTTAAAAGTATTTTCTCTGAGTCATGCTCACAAAACAAACATTTGTGGCAATTTTGGTTGGTAGTGTTGCTGCCGGAAATCAGGGCCCCTTCACACAGTTAGGACAACAGAACATGTGCTTATTTCTCAGCTGCTGCTCTTCAATCTGGCACCGTCACACAGAACTGCTTTGATTTGTGGTTTACACTAACACAGTGCTGTGCAGCTGAGGTGCAAGCATCTGTTTCTCTAGGCCAGCTTGGTTACTGCGGGTGGAGAATGGCAGTTGCTGAAACCACTGCAGTAGCATTCTTCAGATCCTCAATTCCTGGGAGATGTTAAGTTCTTTTTGCACAAAACTCTGAATTTGAAGACTTAATATATTTGAGATTTAGAAGACTCAGTACAGGAAAATCTAATTATGATTATAACAGGATGACTCAAGTGCATTTTTTTTTCTTTATATAAAACCTCTGGATTTGCTCCCTAAAAGCAGAAGCTTTTCCATGTTCCATGCTAAGGTGCATGGAAGGATATAGTCTCTCATGAGTTCATGGGGGAATTGTGTGAACTTCATGTTCTCACCTTCACTTGAATAGTTTGCCTCCTAACTTCTTACTCTGCATACTGTTTCCTGGCGCTTGAGGAGATGGGCACTAGTAAGTGTGTAGTCATTGAATGGAAAAGAACAAGGTTGTATTTGGCTTGCTGGGTTTGAAAACAAACAACAAAAAAACCCAAAAGACACCAAAAAATCCTCTTAGTGCTCATTGAAACTGCCACTCTTGGCCCAGGATTTTGATGTGTTTGGGATGCAGAATGACATATTTTGAACCTTTAAGACACAGGTGACTACTTTTTGTGCAGTCTGTAGAGATTATTACTGAAACTATTGGGCTCTCATTTCAGAAAACACTTTGGTTGTAGAGCCGGTGTATTTTAAGTCATAAAACTCAGTATTTATCATAAATTGATACTAGCAGAAAGACATGATTAGTTATTAGTATGTTTGAAACTAAATGCTTAATCTTGAGCAGTTAAAAATTACAGATTTTCTTCACCTTTGTTCTGTATATGTTAGGTGGAGATCAGTCGAAGAGTCACACTAGAAGAGCTCCCCCCTGTTCTTGTCTTACACCTCAAGCGGTTTGTATATGAGAAGACTGGTGGATGTCAGAAACTTGTCAAGAATATTGAGTATTTTGTTGATCTGGAAATTAGTAAAGGTAAAGATTTTTATTATTTTTTAACAGATTTCCCCCACCCCCCGCTTTGGGAGTATCTGTGTTTCAGTTTTCTTTCTTGTGCACAAGATAGATTTCTTTTCCATTGTTACCTGAAAGTGTAATAATTTGGATTAATATTTTGTATGCTTTTCTTTCTCTTTTTTTTAATTTATTTTTTTCTTTTCTTTATTACTTTCATGAAAAGAATATATTTGGGTTTCTGTATTTAGCATTTGTAAACCTGACATTGCCTGTTTATGAGTTTGGGCATTCATTTTGCAAAGAACATCATGATGAGAGATGTTAAAACCTTTGGCATATCCTAGACATTAAATTGGCCAAATAAGAACTTCCTGCCCATTTAAGGAGTAAGGTCATAGATTGCTGAGAACAAATACTGGAAGTGACCCTGTAGAATGAGGGGTATGTCCTTACACAAGACTGTTGCCAGGTAATACTAGGTATTTCTATCTCAGATTTCATTCACAGAAGTGACAAATCATGGTAATAAACGGTGGCTGATGAAAGGAAACTGGTGTTTTGTAGAAAATGCAGCCTGAAGGTGGCCAAGCCATAGTTCAGAGATTAAACAACAAATTTCTGTCATTTAATAAATACCTTAAGAGATACCGATTACAAAATGAGCGAGAGCTTGCATATAACCCAGCACCTGAAACTTGCCAAGTTAAGTGCATTTTGTTTTCATCTAACACACCGACTGCTAGTCAGCCAGTAGCTCAAACAAGGAAAAATAAAGTTAATGATTACTCTTCTCTCAAGGGAGATATGTTCTTTGTCAGACAGTAACCTTTTGTTTTGCTTTATTTTATATAAGAAATTTCCTTAAAGAATTTAAATTTGCAGAACTTGTTCAGTTTGCCTTGAGGGACAAAAATTATAATAGCATGACTTGGAATCTGAAATGGTGGTTTTTGTCATCGTTTGACAGCAGGAATGAAAAGAAAAAAATAGTATGATCTTTTACCTCATTTTTTTCCCCCTCTCTTCAGTGTTTTTGATGGTATTCTTAAACCTACAAATGTTAGCATTCAGCAAACCTCAAAACTCGTAGCCTTGATTACCAGGTATCAGAACCATGCCCACTCTTTAATGTGCAGGACATTATTTTTTTTTAGTTAAACTTTCTCTTTTATAGTAGTATTGGTTTCTCTGAGAAATAATTGCTCCCTTTTCAAATTAATTTCTAAACTTGCTAACTATTGCCTTTGTGCCTTTTTTTCCTCCTCCAGAGCTACTATCTCCTGGTGTGAAAAGTAAAATTTTTAAAGGCCAAAGAACCTACCGGCTCTTTGCAGGTATTTTATCTATATGCCTCTAGTCCTTCTATTACAAGTACAAATTCTGTATATGGAATTCTAGAAACACTGAAGTTTCCTGCATTACACAACCTTTTTCTTTTAAATTACAGTGAAGTAGCTTGTGGATGTCAGATTCTTGTATTTAGTGGAGATGTTTTGCACTTGTACTGATACGCATACGTTGTTATATCTGTATTTATGCATCTCACTCATCCGTCTTTGTAAAAACCCAGGCTTTTGTAGCAGATCCACCCTGAAAAATACCAGCAGAAGCTGAGATGCAGCTGCAGTATAACTATCCCTAAAATACACCACATGTTCTCAGAATAATGTTTCCAGTGTCTTTTAAAATGGCTGTTTAAACATGAGCTCTGCAGTCCTTTGAACCCTCAGGATGAGTGTTGCTGGCAGAGTACGAATAGCATATTGTAGGTGGAACAGTTTAATTTGGAGGAGATGATGATTTTTATGTGAGGAAACGGTGTTTTTAAGAGTGTCTGTGATGTACATGGAATGTCCAAGTTGGTAGTTAAAATTGAAAGCTCATGTTAGAATTCAGAAGCAGCATTTTAATAGCGAACAAAGCACTCTGGGCAGTGTTGAATTTCCTGAAGTTTCAAACTCCTACACGGTTTATGATTTACACCTGCTTGTTTGTGTTGGCCTCGGGAGAACATAATAAACTGGAGAGGCGGAGATCTTCACTTCTCCATCACCAAATCTGTGCCAGTACTGATGGCCTTATGTGACTTGGTGGTTTGGATCTAGTTTTGTGACCACTGAGGTTACAGAAGGAAATAACATACCTGTCTCTTGTGGAAATTCAGGACCGTTTCTGGCAGTGTGATTTTTTATTGATAGTGGTTTTCATGGTACAAGTTCAAGCAGTGTATTTAAGGTGGCTTGAAGGTTACTGCTGGAATTTATTTCTAACTCCTCCTGTGGAAAAGTACAGTGCTTTAAGTTTCCTGTCAGTGCAGGATATCTCATCCACAGAAAATGAGCTCATTAGGTGAATTGTAAAGTAGTGAAATAAACTTTTGAAGAATTAAGTTTCAGGTATCATGCAAGATTTGCCTGATCATTTAGAATTTTCTTAAAAAATGAGTAATTTGAGTTTCAGCTACTGTAAGAAAACCTCACTTTTCAAATTCCCTCAAATGTATGGATGTTATATATTCTGCCTTTATTCTTTGCTGAAGTTTTTTCTAAAGTTTATCTTCGTAGGGGTGTGAAGAAACTCTTGAATGTGCTTGAAGTGTGTTTCTAGCCTGAAAGAGTGTAAACAATTTCGGAGTTGCATATTTCTGCTGTTACATTAAACAAAGCAATGCCTTCTGATTTTTATTTTTCTTAAATATATGGTTAGGTAGGGCTCAGAAGGAGTTAAATGCACTTTCTTATATGCATCCTTAGAGTTACATACATAAAATATCTCTTCCATGTGGAGGCAGTTGTCATACCTAGCACAAAGCTCAGCCTTAAGCTTTGGGCTGGGTTTATGCAAGGAGAACCGAGACATGTCTCTGCAGAACGCTTCTGGAGAGAACTGAGGAGAACAGCCAGTTTGATTCTTTTGGCAGTAGCAGAAAATGACAAAAAAACCCAAAAGTCAGAGGGAGAATAACTAGGTTTGGTCATCCAAGTTAGTTGGCCTTTTTATCTTTCTTTCTTTCTTTGTGTAAAGTTGTGTGATTTTTTTTTTTTTGCCATATGGAATACTCCATATTCCTCCCTGATGCTTTTCACAAAGCGCTACATAGTTTTACCTGATAAAGTATTTTTTTTTTTTACAAGTAGTTTGAATAAAACGTTGCTGTCGTTAGCAGACAGGGCAAACACGGTGCTTGGAACATATGGCAAAGCATGGCAGTACCTGTCGGAAGCTTTGCTTTGCTTCTGCAGGTGGCCTTTGTAGGCAAATCCTTCCCAGAAAATTCCCTTGGAAGTTACAAAAAGCAGTTTTGATGCTTTTGGTTCTTAATTTACTTAAACTTCCTTTTAGATTCATGAGCTTTAGTATGGAGAAACCATACTGGAGGAACCGCTACTTCTAGTACCTATGTGGTAGTTTGGCACTGGCTGAGGGGCCAATACCCACCAAGCTGCTCTGTCACTCCCCTTCTTAGATGAACAGCGAAGAAGGGAAAATACAACAAAAGGCCTGTAGTAAGATGGAAGCAATTTTAATAATGCAAGGCAAAAGCCGTACATGGAAGCAAAAGCAAATGAAAATGTTACTTTCTGCTTCCCCTGAAACCAGAGGATGTTCAGTCACTCCAGGGAAGCAGGGCTTCAGTAAATGTAGTGGTTGCTCTAGAGGACAGGCACCATCAGCGAATGTCCCCAGACTTCCTCCTTTCACTTAGCTTATATATCTGAGCTGACGTCATATGGCGTGGAATACGCCTTTGGTTCGTTAGGGTCAGCTGGCCTGACTCTGTGTCCTCCCAGCATCTTGCCCACCTCTCCGCATACTCTTGGGGCAAAGGAATGTTGGAAAAGTACAGCCTGGGTGCAGTAGTCCAAACACTGGTGTGCTGTCGAGACCCAGCTACAGCACTGCACAACACAGCACTAGAGCAATGCTCTGGGGAGAATTAACTCCAGCTCAGCCAAACTCAATGCAACATAGCATCAAATGCCAGCAAGGCCTCAACACTTCAAGATTCTTGCTTAAACCAGATCCTGTCCTCTGACCAAACCATGAAGAGGACAATGGAATTTTTTTTTTTTTTTTTTGTAATTTATTTGGTTGGTTACTTTTTCAGTGGGTTATTTCCCTTTATAGAGGGTCTATGTGCATCACGAATCTCTCTTTGCAGTTGTCTATCATCATGGAAACAGCGCAACTGGTGGCCATTACACTACGGACGTCTTCCAAATCGGTCTGAACGGCTGGTTACGTATTGATGACCAGGCAGTGAAGGTGATCAGCCAGAGCCAGGTGGTGACACAGTCTGCAGAACGCACAGCCTACCTCCTGTACTACCGCCGGGTTGACCTGCTGTGAAACCTTGCCCTCTTTCGCTGTGTGTGCAAGACACCTGCTTTGTAGAACACCAACTATCACTAACTTCTTTTTTTTTTTTTCTCTCCTGTAAATGCTCTTTTGAGTGAATTTTTTTTTCTTCCCCCTCTCCCGCCCCTTTTTTTTTTTCCTTTTATTTTTGTTTGTTTGTTTGTTTGTTTTTGGGTTTTTCCCCCTCCTTACAACCATGGGATAGAGTGAAAAATGCCTTGGGTTTGTGCACAACATAGTTTGTGTTGACCTTTGACTTTGCAGAATGAAGTCACTTGCTTGAAAGACTCAGTCTCGTGAATTATGAAAATGCAAACAAAAAAACATGAATAAAGAATACAAATTAATGCTGAATCCTAAGATAGTAAAAGTGGATTTGCATTCGATTCCCACTTTCTAATTGCGTAGTAGAAGAAAACCCTGCACCAGCAACAGAACTTGTAGATTTCTGTGAAAATGTTTATCTTTACTTAAGTAAAAAAAAAAGGAAAAAAAAAAAAAAAGAGAAAAATATTTTAAAAAATAAATATAAAAAGCTCTCTCTGCTTCCCCCAATAGTTTTTGATAAGTGGTAAAATATGAGCCGATGTGTATGAGGTGGAAATGGTCCTATGTGCTTCAAAACATGTACAAAAACTGCAGAGTTGCTGGTTCTGAATAGGAAGACACATTTTAATAATTATGCGATGAGAAACTGCTTAAGTACACATTGCAGATCAAATATTTGGAGTTAAGATGTTAGTCTATATAGATGGGTGATTGTAACTTTATTGCTATTAAGAAATTTCAAACTGCATTTATGCTTCTGTGTACATGAAATTAAGAAAATGGGCAAAATAATTAAGATTGATACTTCTTTAAGTCTGCTTTGTTTAATTTTGCTGTCTGCTCTCCTATAATGTTGAGTTCCTAATTGTACACAGTTTAGTGATATCTAGAAGTATAAAGTTGTCGCCCATCAATAAAAGTCACAAAGTTGGTTTAAGGTGTGTGTGTGGGTTTTGTTTTTCCTCCAGTGTAAATTTTACACTGGGAATCTTAAAAAGTTGTTCTTTGGTGCTTTCACAAGGTGTCCACAGCATTCCCTGTTTTGTCTTCTACGGCATCTTGAAACTATAGGAATGTTCCCATTTGGTGTTAAAGGAATGTTCCCATTTGGCGCTGAGCTGGGACTGAAATTTGAGAGGGAAGGGGGAGAGAGAGAGAGAGGGAGAGAGAGAGAGAGAGAGGATTAGTCTTCCCAGAACAGCTAGAAGACTGACTCAGAGCCTGCACCCAGGATGTGGCAGTAGCAAGGCTGAAGGTAATTCAATCCCTTCTGTATCCTGTGTGAAAGCCCTGCTACGTCCCAGCAGGATCATCTGTGGTAGATACAACGTGGAGCTCAAGCTGTGCTCCTTTTATACTCATCCGACTGGGACAGGCTGTGGTCTCTCCAAATGAGAGTTGTGTACCAGGCCCCTGCAGTGCAATGTCTGTTGCATGGTGCTGTTTTAAAGAGAGCTCCCACCTCTCTAGGAATGATACCTGTTAAGCCAGAAGCTCTCCTCCAGAGCTATCAAGGCCATCATCCTGTCTGGTCAAGATGAGGTAAGGCACACTTCAAGACAATGCAGTCACTAAAGGCTATCAGCCCTACCCTACCACAGGCAGGATTGGGCTGTGGCAGTACTGTGCCATGTTACCTTTCTATCAGTGCTGCAATCCTGATGCTGTGGAAATTCACTGGTGGTTTGTCAGTTGCTTTGGATATTCAGCTGCATTGTTCTTTTTTTCATTAGCATATTTTAATAGTATTTTCTGATCTGAAAATTGTTACTGAGACAATATCGTTTATCTTGGTGACATACTACCAACTCCAAACCAATTTTCAGTTCAAAGGTTGCTTTGATTTTGGCCAGTTGCAGGGAAAACCTCTACTCCTAGCTGCTCACTGGGCACAATGCCCCAAAGTTAGGGCTACCAAGGCAGCATGGCAGGCCACCCCCCAAAGGGCTGATGCTTCTATGGTTTTCAAGCACAGGGCCACTGACGATGGAAATCACCCCAGAACAAATGTTGGTGAGGCATGGGTTCTGCTTTGAGTTTGAAATGATGGAGGATTGGTAGGGGTTGTTCCAAATAGGAAAGAAGCCAGAGTTTGAAACTGCTATTGTATACTGGCTGGTAATTGTGTCCTGTTTCAGCACCCTGGATGAAGGAGGTTTCTCCTCAGCAGAAATCATTGTGTTTGTTAAGTTTGATTTGGTTTGATTTTCTCTTGTAGCTACGCTGAGTCTGCCTCCAGTGGACTGTGAAAAGGTATGGCTGATAGTAACCCTAATGGTTTACCACCACCTTAATCCAGATAAAATTGTGAGTGACAAGTAGTTAATGTATTTGCTTGACATCAGTCCTTGCAATTAACTTGGGTTTTGACTAGGCAAGGCTGGTGAGTTTTAACCCAAGTTACTCCAAAATTGTGGCTATGAGTTTGTAGCCGGACTGAATACACCTAGTATAAACAAACTGGACCCCAGACAGAACTATTACTGGTGAGGAACTTCCTAGCAAAAGGCTTTTACTGCTTACAGATGTGTTTAACCACTCATGGATGGGTTTGTAACAGGCGTTACAACACAATGCTTCTACATTTTATTTTGGGGGATGGTTGCTGCTGCCAGGAGCCCTGCAGGGCTTCCCCAGGTTTGGAGAATGTGCAATGAAATGAAGTTCAGCTTATTGCTGTCTGAAGTCTTTGCCTTCTGCTGTCTTTTGGAAAGGAAAAGCTGAGCTAGTCTCAGTCTTGCTGTGAGTAACAAATGAGTCCTCAGATAGAGGTAACTCCTTAATTTCACAACAGTGTTAACACCAGGAGCAGGCTGAGCAGTCTCATATGGAGTCCAGCACAGCAGAAACATCTTTAAAAGGGTGAAGAGAGGAAGAGTAGGAAGAGAAAGAAAACACTGGTAGTACAACTAATGAGATTTTAGTGTTAACTATCTGTGTTTGTCCTTCTGAGGTTTGCTTAGTCACTGCATGTGTGACAGGTTAATACTGCAGTGTTTAAATTACAATTTAATCACCTAATGGGGCTTGGTCCTAAGAATACCCGATTTGATACTCGAGGTGAGGCTCGATGGTTCTGTGGGTGACCTGATCTAGTTGAGGGTATCCCTGCTGACTGCAGGGTGTTTGAACTATAGATCATTTAGAGGTGCCTATAGACCTTTAGAGGTGCCTTCCAATCCAGGCGATTCTGTGATTCTGTTCTGATTTTATGTTGTCAAAGGGTTTTGGGGGTTGAATGTTGCTGTTTTCCCTTGGGAGCTCCAGTGAATTCCCCATGTTCCTCTGGGGTAAAAGATTACATAATTAATTTATATCACAACTAGTCTGAAACTTAAACCTCTTCTGTTCACAAAAGACCTGTTTAGACATCTTAGCCAAGTTGTCAAGGTTGCAGAAGATGGTAAGAGAGGCTGCTGCTGCAGAAATGCAGTTTATTCTGAGTCTGTACATTCAGTTCAGCCTGTCACTCAGTGTAAGCACGTTAGAAATGTTAGTAATTATTTTAAAAGAACAGCAATGAGTAATTGCCAGTTTCAAAAACAAGTGTTGAAATCCTCTCTTAGTATGAAGTGGAAGTTACATTGGTAGTACTTTTATTTTTCACTAAGGATATTACAAATGCACTTGCTGAAATCTGTCTTCTGCAGCATATTACTCAAAGGAAATAAAGAGCAAAAAGAGTGTGGCAACAACCTGATGTGAACACAACTACAGTTCTTATTTTTTTTGTGTTAAACCCCTCCCACTCTTGCAAAATAAGGATTTTGCAGCCTTTAGATTATTTACTTTGTTTGTGAGTGATTATGTAAAGAAAAAAAACAAACTTCCAACCCTCCCACCTCCTCCTCAATACACCATAGATCTGGTGGTTGTTTACTGGTATTTAAACCAGGTTTTAAGGAATAGTTGTTGAAAAATGCACATTAATTCCTGAAGCTTTTGAAACTAGAGACTTTGGGGGGTGTGTGAATCCAAAAGCTCTTAGAGAAATCTTGCACCATAAGCCACGTCTGCATGGGGGAAGATTTATTGGGGTGAGGGAGAAGGATTATCAAAAGCACACGGTATTGGGGAGTGAGGGAAGGCTGTGCGGTTTTCAATTGGGAAATGGTGCTGTTTTCCACCATATCCCCCCGAGGCACACTCACACCCGGGAACGGGCTGCAGCAGAGGGCAGTGGCGGCACATGGGAGCTTCCTGGACGTCCAGCTCCACCGCTGCTGTCAGAATTGCTGCCCACACTTGGGGGAAGGTCCCGGGCTGTCAGTGAGGGGTTTATCTCCATGAATCTGCCATAAATCTAATTCTGAATAGGAATGAGGAGTGCACCTTTGACATGCAATGTGTGTTCCCAGGATGTTCCAGGATTCATCCAGCTGTGGGATGTATTCCAGGCTGTAACAACCCGAGGGTTTTGAGAAGTATTTGTATTAGCAAATAACTAGATGTAATAGCTGCTGGAAACTGTGATTGTAATTCACCTTCTCTATTTTGGAGTGAAATCTCCAAACATGAATGTTGGGTTAGTGTTTCTGAGCTGTTTCAGTCTGCAGATCTCTACTGGCTTTTTCAGTGCTGACATATCTCACTGCAAATATAACCATGGAATGTGGCAAGGTGCTATACCAAGGTGAGTGGGTTGTAGTTTTTAGTTCAGGTTTCACTTGTGTTTAGTCTGGTCATTGATGTCCCCAGAATTCAACAATTATTTTTTGAATTTGCTGCTTTTGTGCTTATTTCCTTGTCTTAACTGATTTGACATTTTACCTGGGCACTGACAATCCCACAGGCTTTGGGACATTTGGTGAGGGGTTGTTTTCTTTCATATCAGCAGCAGAGGAAACATGTGGGGAAATGCTCTTTATTATGAGGAGGAGAAAAAGAAGCTGCAGATGAACAGCAAAGGGCTGCGAAGACGATTAAGGGACTGCAACATCTCTCTTACGAAGAAAGAGTCTTGGGGCTTTTTGGCCTGGAAAGCAGAAGACTGAGGGAGTCTTAACAATACTCAGAAATACTTCTAGGGTGGGTGTCAGGAAGATGGGGCCAGTGTTTTTTGGTGGCATCCTACAACAGGACAAAAGAGGTAACACACAAAATTGAACATGGGAAGTTCCATCTAAATGTGAGGAGGAACTTCTTTACTTTGAGGGTGGTGGAGCAGTGGAACAGGCTGCCCAGAGAGGTGGTGGAGTCTTCATCTCTGGAGTCATTCAAAACCCACCTGGACAACATCCTATGCAATCTGTAGGTGAACCTGCTCTGGCGAGGAGGTTGGACTGATCTACAGAGGTCCCTTCCAACACCTGTGATTCTGTGAACCTGGCTTGTCACAATCTGGCCTGCCCTGAAACAGGAGAGCAGCAAGAAAAAATAAATAGAGTTTTGCATTGCCAAATATTAGATGTGTTTGGGAACCAACGTGTAAATACTTGGCTTGGACTCCAGTGATTCAGGGTTGCCATGCTGTTAACTTGTCTGCTGGAGCAGCCTCTGTATGATGCCTAGGGAGCATCATGCCATATGGTCAAAAGACTGAAACACCTTCATCTCATCCCAGCAGAAGAGCAGGATGAGCACAGTGGAGATTTCTCAGCCACCTCTACCCCACTGTGTCATACTCCAACAGACACAAAGCCCAGACAGAAGGGGAAACACAAGCAGACAGTGAAGCCGAGGATGTGTCCCCCCAGACAGGAGCATGGCCATGCTGCTGTCTGCCCAGTGCCCATCAGGAGTAGCTCCTGGTCTCCTTCATATGATTACAGCCAAGTTTCTGCATGTTTCCTATTGCCACCATGTTTACTTCATCCCTACTCTTCCCTTCCTTCTGTTCTGGAGTGAGAGTCAAAACCAAATAGTAACAGGATAGTAACTATGGCTTTGAGCATCTCACTCTGCTCTTCCCTCTGTCCCTGCTCAGATTTGGGACTGTTATTAACTGAGCTTCTATTTGAATAGGAAATAAAGGGGAATGTACTTGAAGCTGAAAATCAAAGACATACTGTCTGCATGCTCAATTAGGAGGGCAGAGCGAAATCTGTCTTTCTTCCTATTCATTGGCTATTACATTAAAAGCCTTCTTTCCTAATATATACTTATATATGCAGCCTGCTTTATGTGGCTTTTACCACATATGAAATGGAGACGTTATAATCAAGGCAGTAATGATGCTGAATGATTAAAAGTAACTTCTGATTGTTTTGGCTTGGTCAAATGTATGACCTGAAACTGCTGACTCAAGACAAAACGAGGTGGAGAAAAAGCCTCATTCCGGGCCGTGCTCATCCCTAAGCACTCCCTGGGCCCCAACTATGTCTTGTACAGTGAAAACATAGTGGTGTATACATTAAAAAATAATTAAATCAAATCTTTGTAAAGTAGCAAGGCTGGTGAGGAAGTCAGACAGCTCAAACCATCCTACAGGGATTAATATCCCATAGGAATGTTTGTGGAGATTACAAAATGTGGAATTTCTCCAAGATCTGGAAATAATTTGTATACCAGCGCATATAAAAGGAGTTAATTCAGCTTTCTGGTAATTGGAGTGAACAGCACCTTCTGACTCAGGGCTGTGTGGGTTTGGGGTGGCAGTCTGGGTAGGGGCACATTGGTTCACCACTCTTGGCCCTCGTTACTTGGGGAAATAAGGAAACTGGGGGCTGCAGCATCCTTCAACTGATGAAATAAACCATGTGGAAATAGAGGAAACTCATTGATCTGGAGTGAATCAGAGGAGCAGGAAAGGAAAAAGGAGCGATTTTAAAGTAAAGCAGTGCAGAACCTCTTGTCAGCCCAGCTCTGTGTGGTCTTTGAATTGCCAGGCTTGGTGGCAGCCCCAGAGCTGCCCAGAATGCACTGAGTTGCAGTTAGCAGGGTAGAAGCTTCAGGTCCAAATGAGGGATCTTTTGTTGTTGCTTTTGTTGTTTTGAAGTAAACAGAAGCTTTTTCTAAACACGGCCTGCAGAGTATGGTCAGTGGGAAAGGGCAGCCAGGAAGGGTGTTGTGGCCATGCCGGGCTGCAGGGGTGGGATTGGCTGGTGAGAGCACCATTTGTCCCGTGGCCCAGCTACACTTCAAAAGGCACAGACTAGGAGCAGTGCTGAAGATACACCCCAAGTGATGAGGATCTGCTCCTTCTCTAGAAATTGTCAGGAAAGTAGTGTAAGAGATTAAATCAGCAGGAATGTCTTGGAGCTGACTTCAGAGGGGTTGTTTCTTTGCTTCAGGGGAGCTGCTCTCTCATCTGCCAATATTGGCTGCTTTGCTCAGGCATTGTTGAACAGATCTGATCGATGTCATTCTGCTTTCTGAGCACTGCTGGGGTTTAAACAAGCTGCTTAGAGGCATGATATCCTGTAAGCAGTAAATAAGAGTGTTTTGCTCAAAGAAAGAAATATTGACTGTTCAGAAGAATGGAATGACTTTTCCCCCAAGAACTTTGGAGTAAGGGCTGGGGGAGTGGATTTTGGAAAAAACATAACTGCTTTGCTTGCATCTAGAAGATAAATGCTCACCTGCCTCCATGCTGGAGCATCACTGATGCTCCTCCACAGGGGGACATCCTGGCCTGGGGTTGGGTCACTCCAACAACCCATGGTGCTCCCGGATGGGGATCCCGAGGGATTCACGTGAATGGTAACACCTGGAACTGCTTACTCTGGCCATCACAGCATCCCACTGCAGGCTGGTGGCTGCTGGACCAGTGGTACTGTCATGTGTTGTTACTCATCATACTGATTTGTTTTTTCCTGTTTGTTTATTTCAAAAAGAAGAAGGAACTTCCAGCATGTAGTTTCTCAATCGTTTCCTTTCACAGTGAGTAAAACCACATTTCAGTAGTGGATACAGTGACAGGGCTTGAGGCAAGCTGGGCATTTCTGGGCATCAGCCACGCAGTGGAAGAGGTGAGGTGAGCCTTGCCCAGACCTCTCACTAGCTCTGGATTTTCCTTATTCTCTGGAAACTGTGCTGTGCTGTTCAGCAGGACTGAACTGTGAGTGTGTGAGAGGAATGTCAGTGCTGGGAGAGGTTTGGGACCAAGCTGCAGAGGGTAAGAAAACTGTTTCCCAGCAAACACCTAGCTCTGGAAAAAAAGAGGGCTGCCATGGGGTCTGCTGGGGGCTGGACTCCACCTCAGCCCCATTTTGCTGCGGGGTCCAGCTGAGCTGCCTCAGCTCTGGAACAGCAGGAGCCACTGGGGGATTTTCCTGTGGGAAGCAGACCAGGAGACAGCTGGCTTCAGTCCCTCTCAGAAATCCCCGTCGTGAATCCTCCTCCCTCACCATCAAGACCCTCACAGTCCCCTCTCGGAGGTGGGGAGGATGCTCCGGGGACCCCACGGGACTCCGAGCACTGACAGCAGCGGAGAAAAAAGCAACCCCCTTTATAGGACCATCGCCTGCCTCCTCCTCCTCCTCCTCCTCCCCTCCCACAGAGTGTTGCGTTACAGCCTTTGGGAGGATGGTCCTAATTTGCTGAGCCCCAATGACTATCTCCAAACTGCTGAGATCCCAAGCGACACCCCTCTGCTTCTTGCTCCTGCCTCTTTTTGTGGTTTAACCCCCCCTGCTTTTCATTATTGCTCCAGACCCGTTGCCAAACAGGATGATCCAGAGTTGTCTGCCTGGAGAGCATAAATACCACGGGGAAGCACTGTGAGACTGCAGCTGGTATGAGCTGCTGAGCTGAAACTTTGCATTCCTCACACCTCCTAAGGCTTATTTCACTCTTTTTCTCTCCTCCCTCCTCCTAGTTTAAATATTTCAGATATATAATTTATTTTCCACAAGCAGACTTGGAGGAGCTGCAATTTCCTGGAGATTGGAAGTGCTCGGCTAGGTAAGTGCAAGCTTTGGTCCCTGCTTCTGAAATGTGGTTTTTGGGGTGGTGGGGGTGTGTGTGTGTGCAAGAAATGTCTCTTTTAAGAAGGAGCTTTTCCCTGAAGTTGCCTGTGTGGTATGAAATAGCCCAACACTGTCTGGGCTTCCCTTATGTGTGCGCTCTGTAGAGGTTAATGCAAGATTAATAAACATTAATCTTGAATGAATGGGAGGAGCTTGCAGGTTTCTACACAAAGAGAAAATATCCAAGGGATGCTGGAATAGCTGACTAGCCACAGGCACAGCTGGTGTGCTCCAGAAAGCCTGTGTTTGTGCACTTCTGCTCTGAAGCCCTGGCTAAGAGGAATTCCACAGCGTGGCCACGTGTTGTGTCTGTTACCAGTGGGTTTTCCAGGTGGTTTTACATAGAAACTCACCCACTTCAGTTCTGTGGGAGGGGCTGGTGATGGGACACCCAGATGTTTTGGCCCGTGGCCTTCAAGATGCTGACTGTATGCTGTGTTCTGTGTAGACGATGTTGTGTCCTGTGTCAAGGAGTTTGTCATCCCACTTCTCTTTTGAAGCCAACACAGTTCTTCAAAGCTTGACATGAGCACATCTTGGCTAGATGATCCTTGAGGTCTCCTTCCAACCTTACCATTCTATGATTCTAATGAGCTGGGATTTAACACAGGAAGCTTGTCGTGGCTTGATCAGTGGATTTCTTTGCATGGGTTAGAAGCTGATTCCAGGCTAACTCAGGTTAAAAGCTGATCTCAGGTTAACTCCCCTCAGCTTTGCTGGTACCCCCTGCTAACTTTTGCTATTTACTTCCTTGTCAGCTTGTTCCATGCATAAATCCATGAGTCCTGGGATGTCTATCACCAAGGCATAGACACTCATTCCTGTTCTTCACCAGCCAAAAGATCAATAGCTGTAAAGGATAAGGTGAAGTGAGGACATAAAGTGGAGCAGTCAGCCGGCATGTGGCTTCAGCAGGCAGCACTGCAAATGCTACCAGCTCTTCTGCTTTTTGTGAAACACAGACACCATCCATTAGCTGGGGAAATAGCTTTCTAAAAATAATCTTTTCCAAAGTCCAGATTTTTAACTTCCTGAGACCCTAGAAGGAGGCCTCCTCTTTGTCCCCAGTTTGGACAGGCTTCACAGCATATTAAGGAGTCAGTTTCTGCTGACCTACTCACTTCTGATCGCTCCCAGATGTTTACCTGGCACCAGTATCAAGGGCCTGATATGTTGAAGGGGAGGCTATACTAATGCTCCTCTTGAACCCTCAAAAACAACAGCAGAGGCTTCCTCAGCTGACCGTCAGATGACAATTTTTTCTGAGTAGTGTCAGATCCCAACTCAAAGGCAGTATGATTTCAATCTTCCCTCATGAGGAGCTCCTGGTGTAGCCTGGAGGCGTTGCCCCAGCTCTGCAAGATGCTTGGGCTGGCTGAGCTTTAACAAGTCCGAGTGTTTTGTTGCACCTGGGTGTGGGGATATTAAGAGGCAAGTGGATGGACATCTGAAACCAGTGAGAACTTGCTGAATCATGAGTGTCTTTCTGCTGCTTTCAATTAGGGAGCTCTTTGCTCCTTGCCCCTCTCCGATCACTTCATTCTTCCTTTGGCTGCTCACAGCTGCCCGTCTCAAGCCAAAGCAGGGAATGAAACCTACACACCCCAAGTGAGAAAGAAGATAGTGCCCGAGTGACCTAATTTTAAGTGCTAGTATCCCCTCTCTCACAAATGGGATACAGGGGAGAACATCCTGAGGAATAATGAACCATCTGTTGTGAGGTTTTGGCTGGATCATGAAACCAGACGCTTTGGCTTCGTCGCATGGCCTGAGTGGGGCAGCTCCTCTGGGCTTTCAGATGTTACAGCTGATTTTTTTCAAGCTGTCCTCTCTGTAAGTTCAGTGTTTGCCTTAAATGGGTGGTGGATTTGGGCTCCAAAGGGCACCCAGCCAAATGAAGAGGTACAACTGCAACGTGTGTTAGCTGTCTGTTTCTGCCTGCTCTACCTACAGGGCAGGCTCCAGTTAAGGTGGCTTCTGCTAAATGGCCACATTGTAAACGGCTGTGGCAGAGCATCTATTTTTAAACTCTTAGGGAAGTGCCTCAAAGTATGAATTGTTCTTGAATTTGGGTCAGACAGTCTACAAAAGCAACAACTCATTTTGCCTCCCCTGCTCCTCTCTAGCTGGGTTAGAAAGTTAGGCTCCTGCTTGGGGAGGAAGCAGAAGCTAACAAAACAGGGCTGACAAGAGGATGAGGTTAAAGCAATATTTGTCCCAATGACACCATATGTCCTGTCTTTCAGATGTGCCTGGAGCTAGGGATGAGATTTGGGGGGTGTGTGTGTATGTGTTCAATTTGCTCTGCAGAGAAGGAAATAATGAGGAGCCGTTACCTAATCTGAGCAAATGACATTTCTACATTATTGTAGCAGGCAAAGGCTTAATGCTCTGCCTGGAGAGAGACTGAGGGCAGCTGGTTTTCATCTGCCTTAAGACAGTACAAGTTAAGAAGCCTCAAGCTTTGTCTCTTTTGTGTAGACATTCAACAATTTTTCTGAGGTTTGCAGTGTTCTCAGAGATTCTCAGTGTTCTCTGCTTGTGTGGAGTAGCATATACTTACCACTGTCCTCCACAGATGCTGTTTTGCTGGGTCTGTGGAACAGGGGTGTGGGATTCTGTGCTCAAGCATAGCTTTTCCAGCTGGGAGATGGAAGATGCTTTTTTGCTTGGGTGTTTTCCAACTCATCCAGTCTCAGGATGTCCAAATCCCCTGTCAGTGGGCTGAAATTTCTCAAACAGTTCCCACTAATCTGGTGCCTGTTTCCTGTGCTGTGAAGGAATGCTTTCAGGGTGTTTTTTAACAGTGCTGCCAAAGCTAGCTCCTCACCTAGTGCTGAAGACAGGCACAATTTAACCCTAAGGAGAGATGCTATGATTGCACCACATGTACAGATGCTTATTGCCCTTGTGGATTGATTCTGCTCTTAGATCCCACCTAAAGAGGAGTAGGTACAGCAAAGCTGTGCAGCAGCGCATATTTCCTTCCCTGGATAGCTCGTGAGCTAAATAAACTCATCCAAGACCCACAGGGCTGATGAGATGGAGAAGTCAGGGTGGGGGTGCAGAAGAAGGGAGGAAGAGTTTGGAAATGGCAGGTGGAATGGGAGCACCATGGAGCAGGGAAGGGGGTCAAATGAAGCTATTTAAACCCAGCTATAACCAAACTGAGACCATCTCTTCAAGCCCTTGGTGGTGGCAGCTCCTGAGCATGCAGGGGAACACCTAATGTGGCTGGGGGAGGATGAGTGCTCTGGCTCCTCTCCAGATTTGGATCGCTGGCTGCACTGCTGCCCGCTGCAAAGCGATGCGTCAGCCACAGCTCCCCGGTGCGTCATTCGCCGGCGGGGACTTGGGCTGCTCCATGCGATGGTGACATTTCACATAAACAGCCACTTTCACACAGTCTGCCAGCTGCTCTGCTGGAGTCTATTGGCAAAGCAAGGCCTCCAAAATAGCTCTTGCTGGTGTCTGACCTCCCCACGTCTGGGTTACTGGGAATTTGACTTTCCCTTTTATTTGCATCCGTTCTTCACTTTAAGAGGTACTCTTTGGGCAAATCGCTTTGGATATCTCCCTGCCTGTGCAAGGATGGTGCTGGGATTATTCAGAGCTGTTGGGCCTTGCTGGGTGACAACTGGACCCCTGGCATCTTTGGCGAAGAAGGC
Source organism: Ramphastos sulfuratus (assembly GCA_013399055.1). Lineage (NCBI taxonomy): Eukaryota > Metazoa > Chordata > Aves > Piciformes > Ramphastidae > Ramphastos > Ramphastos sulfuratus. Next base: position 43,427 of record WBNM01022808.1, on the reverse strand, counting down.
ATCAGCTGCTGTGCCCGGGTAATGTTCACTCCCAATGCAACAGCTATGGAGTCCCCCAGTGTCATAAATGGAGTTCCCACCAGTTATGGTGTTGTTCAGGTCTTCCTGTCATTGGGGTGAAGGATAATTGCTTATGCTGTAGGCACTGATCTTTTTCAAACAAAAATCTGGGTTGTGTGGCTCCATCTTTGGGGCACAGAAGCACTGAGAGCTTCTTTGGCACTGCTCTGACTGCCTGTTTCTCCCCAAAATCCAGACCTGCACCGAGCCTCTAAAGTCCCTGCAAGAAATCCCACAATCATCTTCATCTCCACTTCTGCTGGCGGTAGATGAGGAGGCATGAATCCTATCCTGCCTTGGATCCTTCCCCTTGGATGCGTACTGCTCCTGACAAAGGCAGCCAAAGGCTTTATCTTGCCCAACTCAAGTCACCTGGAGAGCATTTTGAGCAAATATCAGGATGAGGAAGCTCACTCCAGATCCAAGAGATCCATTTTATTCTCGGACAGGCAGGAGATATTGATGCTCCACAATAAACTGAGAGGTCAGGTGTACCCAGCAGCCTCTAATATGGAATACATGGTGAGTCCAGCTCCTGATACCTAAAGTGTCTTTTACCTCTTTTACTTTTTAAGCTTTATTTTTCTTATGATGCAAGAGGTGTAGCAAATTTCCTTTAAAGTAAATTTTTCTCAAGAGGTTTCTTGGAGCAGTTTGGTTCCAGAGTGAATGATGCTTTACATCATTGGACTGTTTTGTTTGGAAAGGGCCACTGATGGGTCAGCGAATCCGTTCACTGCATAGTTTCAGGACTGGTTCCATTATTCATACACTAGTGTCTGGCCCAGCCCTGGATGTATCTCTACTGATGGTAATTCCACAGCCTGCCTCAGCAGGTTCTTCCATTACCTTAATGTCATAAAAGCATCAAATTTTCCCTAGTGTTTAACCCACGTTCTCCCTGTGAAGGCTTTCAGCCCATTGTGACTGCTGCTTCAGGATGCCACAGCCTGCTCAGAGAAACTTCTGATGGCCTTTGTGTTGCCATCAGCTACCACCCAGTGCTGGAGCTAGTATCTGCCCTTTGGTTATACACTCATCACCAGAGGTTCTTCATGTGATCTAAGCACCCATGATACTGCTGGGAATCTCTTCAGGACCTTAGAGAAACAGGGCTTATGGAATGTGACTTCATTTGCCACAGCTGCTATTTCAGTTGCTGGAAGTGGCTGGAAAATTTTTGGGAGTTCATGGGTGAGCTTTGGAGGTGGATGAGTCAGTGGCCAAACTAAAAGTTTGGTAAATTCTCCCACTTCAGAGGGAGTGCTTAAAGGTATGAGTACAAACTATGCCTCTACCATCAACAATTCAGATTAATAAGGGTTTCTTTCCCACCTGATGCCAGAGACCCTACTTTGAGCTATTTTAGACATGTCATCAAAATATTGTGGGCAAATAACTTGTGTGTGTGTGTGTGTGCCTTCTCCCAAGGTGCAAATATAGTTATGACCAAAACTAGTCTGACTTCAACTGTGTGCTCCTGCTGACAGATGAAACGATGAACAATTTGTTAAGACCACGTTTAAAAGGCTCAAAGAAAAGTACACTGAATGTAATATAAAATTGTTTGCCAGCTGTGCTGAAAGGAGTATTGCAAATGGAAAATCCTGCCTTTTGGGGCTGTAGGAAAAGGGAAAAGAGAAGGGAGTGGAGATAACAGTAAGAATGAACACACAGTTGGTCCCCATGAAGTGCCTTTCATCCCACTCTGGTCAGAAGTTGAGTGCCTTTCTAAGAACTGGTGCTTAGTGTCTCTCTCAGCAGGCTCTTCTGTTACAGAAGTGCTGCGTCATAGAACGGTGCAGCATTCTGTGGTTGGAAGGTACCTTTGGAGGTCATCTGGTCTATGGTCTAATGGTTGGAAGGTACCTCTGGAGGTCATCTGGCCCAACCCCCATATTAAAACATGGTCATCCAGAGCAGGATGGCCAGGATCACAATGTCCAGATGGGTTTGGAATCTCTCCAGAGAAGGTGACTCCATAACCTCTCTGGGCAGCCTGCTCCAGGGCTCTGGCACCCTCCCATGAAAGAAGTTTCTCCCTAGGCTCAAGTGAAACCTCCTGTGTCATAGTTTGTACCTGTTGCCCCTCATTCTGACACTGGGCATCGTTGAAAAGACCTCAGCCCTGTCCTCATGACTTCCATCCTTTAGATATTTACACGGATGGGGAAGATCCTGCAGGCAAGGTACTGCTAGAGCAGAAGTGACTTGATTAATTTCCAGAGAGTAAACACAAAGCATGAGAAAGCCAAAGGTGTTTTGGTTGGCTTCGAGGATCTGAGAGGCTGCTGTTGCGGACTGTCCACTGACCAGCTGCTGTTTATGCTTGAAGCATGGTTACACATTTGTATTTGCCTTTGCTCAGTCTGCTTTTCTAGTGGCTTTTATGGCTGATGGAGGGAAAATGAAAGGGCCTTGTATGCTGTGAAGAAAGGAGCCGAGTATGAGATGGTGCTGCTTGGAAAGGCTATAATCAGTCTTTCATTTATTCGTATTTGCTCAGTGCTACTGGGGAAATGCAGTGTGTATTCTGAACGTGAATTTCACTTTGATTCTTTGTCCTGCAGAGGACATGTCTCATTTGGACTCATTTAAGAGGATGATTTGTCTTTAGTACCACAGGTGAGCTTTACTCTTTTCCTTCTGTGCCAGTGTTGAGCGACACAGGCAATGTGCAGCACTAATTTGTGGAGCAGTGGGTAGAACTTGTTCCTGCCCATCCACCTCCAAACACTGTCTTGTCCTTTCTCCCAGCTCCATAACTCAAGTATTTAAGTGGTCCAAAGTGGAAAGGGGAGATAATGTATTCCAAGCAAGGGATATATTTGAACATATTAGATATTGGAAGGGAAAGGGACATATTTGACATTAGGAAGAAATTCTTTGGACATTAGGAAGAAGTTCTTACTATGATGGTGGTAGAACACTGGAACAAGGTGCTCATGGAGGTGGTGGAGCCCCCACCCTTGAAGACATTCAAAGTCAGGCTTGATGGGGCTCTGAGCAGCCTGATCTAGTTTGGAGTTGTTCCTGCTTACTATGAGGGGGTTGGGCAAGATGACCACTAAAGGTTCCTTCCAATCCAGTGCATTCTATGATTCTATAATCCCATCTACCACAGGATCAACTTCAGTTGGTGAAGCCTGTTAATAAGTAAGCAGTAAGACATTGAGTCTCATGACTTACCTGGAGATCAAAAGAATTGCATCCATATGGGATAAGAAAAGAAGAAAGACCCAATTTTGCTGCTGGGTTAGTATAATTAATGGAAAGCTAGTAGCAATATTCATTGCTAAAGGAAAGTGTGTGAGCAATGTGCAGCTTCCTGACAAAACTGGTCCAGTGAAGAATTACCTGAACTGTTCTAACAGCTCTGTGATTGACACTTCCCCCTGTGTGTCTGGACTTTTTAACAGCAGCCACTGCAGCTGAGACCAAAGCAAACTCCTTATGAACGAGCCCAGAGTAAAAAGGACAGAATAGTTCCTGAGACTTCTTGACCTTTAAGATGACTTAGTCAGGTGCTTTCCAGTAGTGATGAAAGGCAGAAATTTCTCCTCTTGCAGAGGCCTCAAAGGCAGCTGGATAAAACAAAATTATTTTCAGTACAGATAGCTGGAAGGGAAATAGTTTGTTTTCATGTATAAGGTATGCATCCTTCCTCTCAGCTGTAGGGTGGTGCCTCTCCTTGTCAAGATGGAATAGTGTTTCTGTGTGGGCTAGCAATGCATATCCACACTTCTGCCACTACAGGTCAGTCCTGGACTCTCAGGCTAATTTTAGAAGTAAATTGCCAGTACTGCAAGAAATCTAAACTGAGGAGAAGAAATTAAATCAGTTGCCTGGGGTAGTTTTACAGGCTGGTTAGGCTAAGAGAACTCCCTGTAGGATAGTTGCACTAAGGGAGGCTTAGGTTGGATATTAGAAGAAGCTTCTTCACTGAAAGGATTCTCAAACACTGGAACAGGCTGCCCAGGGAGGTGGTTGAATCCATGACCCTGAAGGTGTTTAAAAGCTGCAGAGATGCTGAGGGACATGGTTTAGCACCAGACTTGGTAGAGTTAGAGAATGGTTGGACTCAAATGGACTTTGAGGTCTTTTCCAAGTGAAATGATTCTATGATTCTGTATACTCTTATAAAACCTGAACTTATGAATTGCATCACTGTGTGTGTATTGCCATACAAGCATTTCACACATACAGTGTGTGTTGTACTTTGAAAGGCCACCACAAACCTGCAGGAGTCAAAATGAGAGTCCATGTGCTAAACCACTTGGAATAAGGCTTCTTGCTCTCTCCTTGAGAAGGAAGCTGGGCACAGGCATCACAGGAATCATTGCTCTGCCTCTGAGCTTTTTTTTTTTTGTTTGATATGTTTATTGCTCTGAAATATGTGCTCCTGACCACATTCACGTATAAGAAGCAAGAGGCAAATAACTGCCCTAATTTCACTGGGATGGCTTTGTAATCTGATGCCTGCAGAAATGAGCCTCTCTGATCTTCAAGCACAAAGCCATGTGGAGACACAGCTCCTTCCCAACTGCCTGTCCAACGTCTTTTTGCTCAAGTTCATTTTATTTTATTCATAGGCATCAAAGGAAGATGTAATGCATATGTTTACATCCATTTCCATTTCATGCTCTATTGCTTGGAACGTCTCTGCAATAAATTAGGAGATTTGGAACATCCCTGCCTTAGAGGCAGCAGGGAATAATGCTCTGCTAGAAGGTCTGAAGTACTCACAGTGCATAATGTCTTGGGAGAGTTTCTGTGGCTTATGTGTTGGATGGGGAGACAGATTGTGGCTAGCCATTGCCTAGCGCAGAAAGTGGGAGACCACAAAAAGCTGTGTGTCTAGGCACAATTGCAAACAGTCTGCTTGAACAGAGGTTTGTGGTAGGTCAAATCCCATGCACCTTCAGGGGGTTGGAGAGCTGAGACAGAGAATGGTTTCGTTCCCTCTGTCAGAGCAGTGTCCACATGCAGTTTTGCAGGCTGACACATTTGCTTCAGTTGAAAGCCAAGCTGATGAGCTCGGAGCAGCTCTGGGATGTTGTGGGAATTTGGGTTGCTGAGCATGCTTAATGATAAGCTGTTCTTGGAGGTCTGGGCTGTTAGCTCAGTTAGATGAGCTCGTGTTTGCTTCATGAAGATAGTGTAGACACACCAAGTTCCAGGACACTCTGCATTTTCCTGTTTCTTAGCCAGGGACGTGTGGTCCCTGCCCAGCCTGGTTATAACTGCCCGAGACTATGTTCAGATACTTGCTCAGAATGAGCACTTGATGCATTTTAAATGCATTTGGGAGCCTAAATGCCCTCCAGTCCTCTAAACAGGCTTTGACAGGTTCTTTGATATGTCTGAGATCAGAAGATGCTTTTCTTCTGGAGAAGACTGGTCTTGGAAAGCCCAGCTGGTTGTGATGATAAATGTCCAAAGAGGACGTGATCTTTTGCTGGCACACGAATGGGCTGGAGATGCATTACAAGATCTCTCTTCTCTTTGGTTTTATTTGTAGGAATGTGTGGTAATATTTTAATCCCAATGAATTATCCTCTAAGGACTGTTCTGAATAGGCCAGCTGTCAGGAATTACACAATGAATTCAGGGCACTGTCTATGGGGTCCAGCAAGTCTGGCCTTTAAAACAAATACTCTCCTGGGTGCTGGAGCCAACAAAGGCTGCTTTCCCATTTCCCTTTGTATCGTGTTTGAGGTCCTGGTTGGCTTACAGCTGGATGATGTTCCATGAGGACTGATCTCACACTCTTACTGGGAACATAAACAGGATTTGTCACTTTCTAGCCTGATGGCTATTTCATTGACAGTGATATTAGCTCAACAGCTCTGGGACTTTGCTCTTCTCTATTAAATTTGGCTGGATCTGTTGGTGGACTTTCCAGTTATTCTGGAAGGAGAAGAGCAGGTGGGATCAGGAGACATAGACCCACACTCCTTGATTTGAGAGGCTGCACCAAAAATCTCCATCTGTGTCAGGAGTGGATGGCAGGAGCACACCCTCTACTGGAGTTTCCCATGATAGAAAGGCCTGGAAATGTCCTTCCTATCAGGACAATGGATGGAAAATCATGCTGAATTTCATCAGAGCACTGGCTGTGTGTTAGAATTCTTGCAGAGCTCAGAAATAGGTGTCATGACGGAGTGCTGGGATCTCCATCCTTGATGTTTGGTTTGATTTGATGTGGTTTGGTTTTTCTAACACATTACAAAAATGACTGCCAAAAATATCTAGTGTTTTAGGGTGGATAGTCTAGATGGATACTGGAGATCTTCCCAGGTGTGTCTTCTGCTCATCAGTGCAAAGCTTCTCCTAAGAAGCACAGCATCAAGCAAGAAAAATAATAGACCCTTTGGTGCCCTGCATTTCCATGACAAGAAGTCATCCTGAGAAAGCTGATTTCAGGTCAAGGCACATCACTGATGCACAATGGCTTCAAGAGGACAGACCAAACATCAGGAGTGCAGTTATTTAGTCTTTTTCCACTAACTGCTGCTGGTCAAGTCTCTTGATCTAACAAGTTTGGCATGAAGGACATGGAACTGTTGGAGCGGGTCCAGCGGAGGGCCATGAAGATGATCAGAGGGCTGGAGCAGCTCTCCTATGAGGACAGGCTGAGAGAGTTGGGGCTCTGCAGCCTGGAGAAGAGAAGGCTTTAAGGAAACCTTATAGTAGCCTTCCAGAATCTGAAGGGGACCTACAGGAAGGCTGGGGAGGGATTATTGACAAAGTCTTGTAATGACAGGACAAGGGGCAATGGGTTTAAACTGGCAGAGGGGAGATTTAAACTGGATGTTAGGAGGAAGTTCTTTCCAGTGAGGGTGGTGAGACACTGGCACAGGTTGCCCAGGGAGGTTGTGGCTGCTCCCTCCCTGGAGGTGTTCAAGGCCAGGTTGGCCGAGGCCTTAAGTGAGCTGTACTAGTGGGAGGTGTCCCTGCCTATAGCAGGAGGTTAGAACTAGATGATCCTTGAAGTCCCTTCCAACCTTACCATTCTATGATTCTATGATGAATTAACCTATTCTTTTCTCTTCTCACGCTCTGAAGACCTGGGATGATGAGTTGGAAAGATCAGCCCATGCTTGGGCTCAGCAGTGCATCTGGGACCATGGGCCTAGTGCCCTCATCAGGTCAATTGGACAGAACTTGGCGGTTCACTGGGGCAGGTAAGAGCCGGCAGGCTACAAGCTCGTTGTAAAGAGCAATTCAGAGCCAGTTGGAAGGGCTTGCCTAAGTCATGCTTAGTAGAGCACTGTGGGGATGGGAGAAAAGTTGAGGATCATTAATTGCTGCCGCTTCAGAGGATTGGTTAGAGTGGTAACACCTGCAGCCACCTTCAGCTGACTGTTTCCAGCAAATCAACACGGAGGTGGCTTGCTCCATTCATCTCTATCGCTGGGTAACGCAGCTGTAATGTGCTTAAGATCACCCTCACTCTTCCTTAATGAGAACAGCTACCCAAGTCATAACTTTTGCCTCTAAATCTGATAGTTTGGGGGTTTTGTTTGTTTGTTTTGTTTGGTGGGGGGGAGGGGAATGAGGGGTCTCTGCACCATTCTGAGAACCAGTTGAAAGCTGAAGTTTCTCAGGAGCAGCACCTGGACTCAGATGCTAGCTTAGAACTTAGCTCTTGCTGTATTTTCCATAAATATTTATCCAGCTCCTACTTTCTCTTTAATGAAAACACTTTGCAGATTTTTAATTTTTTTTTTTTTTTAAGCTTCCTGGGGAAGGTTTTTAACCCAGAGTTATTAGCTTAGCTAGGAAGGCTGATGTTAAATCTTCCAAATGGATTTGCCTCTCCTCTTGGGGAAATTTGTTTATTGTTAAGCTCTTATCATTAAGCTTGCTTTCTAGAGCAAACATTTCATATGTGCTCAGAAGCCCTAATGGGTGGAAATGTGGTCATGTTTGTTGTCTATCAGGTGGGTATGTGGTTATGTTTGTTGTCTATCAGGTAGAGCTTGGTTGAAAGCGATGGAAATTTGCTGGTGTGAAATTAGCCTGATATAAAAAATGAGCCTGTTTTTGTTGGCAGAATTAAATAATGATTGGAAAGCAGAGTGGTTAATCTGTTGGAAACACAGTCAAAAGATTGTGCTGTTCTTGGCTGTCCTGCAAGCATTCAGAATGGCCATGAGTTAGTGATGGAGGTAGATCCAATCTTGCTCGCTTTGCAATCACTGAGAGGAAAAAAAATCAGATTTATCTCAGATTTTTCAGGAGCAGGCCACAACTTGATTGCCTCTGTTTCCTCTGCTGTTAAAAGGGATTCAGAAAGTAGCCACTTAATGACATCACAAGATGAATGTTTTTAAGATACTTCTAATGAATGATTTTTAATGAGGAGTTGGCTAAAAGAGCAAACTCCAGTTGGTAATGACATCATTTGTGTTTCTGGCTGCTTGCTTCATGTGAGCTGTTGAAAGCAATAAAAAGCAATGGGTCTGAAGCACTTCTCTGCTTTGATACAGAGTTTGAAGATTGCTCTTTATTCATAGGATATGTAGCATGCAAGGTACATGAGAGTTTCTGCAGGCAGTTTTAACACTGTTTGTGTTCCCCCAAATAGCCCAAGTATCACAGAACCCCAGCATGGTGGGGGTTGGAAGGGACCTGTGGAGATCCTCTAGTCCAACCCATTGCTAAAGCAGGGTTGCCCAGGGTCACAATTCAGGTGGATTTGGATTTTCTCCAGAGAAGGATACTCCACAACTTCTGGGCAGTTTGCTCCAGGCCTCTGGCACCCTCAAAGTAAAGAAGGTTTTCTTCCTGGATTCCAGGTTGTGCCCTCTGCCCCTTGTCCTGTTGCTGGGCACCACTGACGAGATTTTGGCTTCCTCCTCTTGCTCCCTACCCTTTATCTATAGCTAAGCATTGATCAGATCCCCTCTTGGCCTGCTCTTCTCCTGGCTAAACAGCCCCAGGTCTCTCAGCCTTTCCTTCTTACAGAGATGTTCCAGTCCAGTCAGCTTTTTCATAGCCTCTGCTGTACTCTTCAGTGGAGAGTAGACTCTTGTGTCTTTTGAGCTGGGGTAGCCTGGAACTGACCCAGTACTCTAGATGTGGCTCATGGTTAACTTGCTGTCCACCAGCACTCCCAGGTCCTTCTCTGTGATGCTGCTTTCCAGCAAGTTAACCCTTCAGCTGTACTGGTGCAGGGGGTTATTCCTCCCCAGGTGCAGGACTCTACACTTTATTGAGCTTCATTAGGTTCCTCTCCACCCAACTCTAACCGAGCACCATCAGTGCAGCTGCAGGCTGCCATACCTGGGTTGTAATCTGCACAAAGTCCACACAGTCTATGGGGAGTGGAGCTCAGTGCAGAGAGAAATAACAACTAAAAGGTGGGTTATGTGTGTTGTGCACTAGCTCTAGGTGTGATGTGAGTGGGGAAAAAGCCTGCTGACTTGCAAAGATCTGAGAGTGTTCACTGCTGCTGTCCTCCCAGATTTAGCAAATTGTCTGGTGGTAAAATAGGTACACGATGGCTTTTGGTTTAAGATGTTTGGCAAACCTTAACTTCTGTTTACTTTCAAAACAGGACTTTCTGTCACACTAGAAGGTTTTTTGTAGTTGTGTGGAAAAGTCAGGAGGACATTTCAGGTCAGCAGTGCTTGAAGGGCATGTCAAACCTATAAATAATACAGAAAGTCAGACCAGGCTGTGAATCTTAGGGAGGAAAAAAAAAAAAATCATCAATGAGGTATTTTTTTTTTCTGTTCATTGAACTGTACTGCTGGGATTTTTAAAGGAGCACCTTAATGAAGGGACCTTACCTTGAGAAAAAAGCCTAGCAAAACTTACAGTGAAACATCTGAGTTTACAGCATGATAGTAGGCTACAGGCATTGTTTACAAACTTCTGCCAGAACTTTGTGCTTTAAACTGTCTTTGCTTCTTCAGGTATCGGTCTCCAGCTTTTCATGTCCAGTCCTGGTATGATGAAGTGAAGGATTACACATACCCATACCCTCATGAGTGCAACCCGTGGTGCCCAGAGAAATGCACAGGCTCCATGTGCACACACTACACCCAGGTACAGGAGATGATGGACCTTTGTACTTCTACTCTTGCATCCCCACCGTGCCCCACTTGTCACCATGTGTGCCCACAGCAGGGCAGTTTCAGCACAGGAGTTTCAGCTCGTTTTCAACAACCACATTGTCCTTGCAGATAGTTTGGGCCACGACAAACAAGATTGGCTGTGCTGTGAACGTCTGCAAGCAGATGAATGTCTGGGGGGAAATCTGGGAGAATGCTGTCTACCTGGTCTGCAACTACTCACCCAAGTAAGGCTGAGGAGCTGGGCTCTCTCCAACCTTCCTAAAACTGGCAGGTTGCTTAACTAGCCCAGGATCTGGGGAAGAGATTTCTGGCAGTCTAGACTGGTGGTTGTGGCTTTAAATTTTCTCTTTAGACGGTAGCACAGAGCTGGTTCAAGACTTCTGAGTATTGCCTGGAAAACTGAATGAGGGGCTGGGGCCAGGCCGGAGCTTTGATGTTCTTGCCATGGGAAGGAGGAGCAGGAGATGGCCAGGATGGAGCTGGTGTGTGCTGCCAAGTGAGGCTTGCTGGCTCTGGAATGTGGGAGGGGATGGGGTGGTGATTAATGCTGCTCAGCACTGCTCCAACACTGTACCCAGCCAGGTAGGCTGCCATAGAATTGCACATTTTCACCCTTCCTCTGCAAAATCTGCTGGTTTAAAGAGACCATTATGTTGTGTAAAGCCAGCCTGGTTGCTGTTGAAAGCACAGTGAACTGGGCCCCACTGCAAGGAGCTGCAAAGAGATAAATCCCAGATCAGATGAGATCCTCATGGCATAAAAAACCCACTGAAACAGCTAAATTAACAAAACGGTTTAATTAAATTTCAAAATGATAATCACATTTCTTGACTACTACATCCAGGAGAGGTTTCTTCCCTGGCAATGGCAACTAGTATTTTCTCCTTTAATGGCTAAGAGGTGAAATACTCCCACTGCAGGTCCTTGGTAATTTAAAACCAAAATGAAATGGAGAAAGCACCATGCAAATGGCACAGCTTAGAAAGCACCTGACTTTTGGAGTTCATAAGGCAGAATAACACAGAGGAATAAGATGTGTGGGTACAGAGCTGGCAGCTCATAGCACCATCCAGACAGAGACCTCTGTGTGGACTGCCTGAGCCCCTCTCCCTACCTTAGCTGCTGAGCACATTATGCTTGTGGTTTGGTGAGGTTTAATAACCTGCTCCTCATAAGAGATCATGGAGCTGCTGCAGCAGGCTGGGCTTTTTACACGTCATCCATTCAGGGCTGCTGGATGGAAAAAACACTCTATTTCTGCAGTTTCTACTTAATCTTTTCTCTCTGGCTTCAGTGCACACTGTCCTCATCTAGCCTTATAGGTGGAGACAGCTGAAAGAGCAATAACCCAAGGGTTTGTAGCCATGGGCTGAACTCTGGCTTCTTCAACCGACTCAGCCCCTAAAATTTGGAGCACAGAGTGCCAAAAAGGGCTTCTGTTTCTGGGTAGTTTCTTGAGTAATATGCAGTAATTCATTGATCTACTTCTGTTTACATGAGATGACAGTATTTGTATTGGAGTTTAATGTAGAAGTGGTATTGCACAAAATTCATTTAAATAAAACCCTACAAATGTCATCTTAGAGATGAAATGAGGAGCAACATTTTACTGACAAAGCTTTTCCTAGGCTGATTGTTTAGTCTTTGCTTGGTTGCTCTGGGACAGAGTAAGATTTCTGCAGCCTGAAAGGCAAAATTTGGGACTTGAGGATGGCCTGGTTGGGTGAGGAGAGAGTGCAAAGTGCTGCTTTGCTGCTTCTTTCTGGCATGAGGAACCATATATTTCCAGTGGTTTTCTGCTTGGAAATGGTTCCAGATGGAAAAATCACAAAATCATAGGATGGATAGGGTTGGATGGGACCTTTTAAGGGTCATTTAATGCAACCCACCCGGAGTAAGCAGGAATATTCCCAGCTAGATCAGGTTGTTCAGAGCCCCTGAAAATGGAGCTCTGAAAAGGTAAGAGCTGTGGTCCAGCCTGTCTCATGCTGTTGCCTGGGGGTGCTGCAGAAAATGATGGGACACCTGTGGTTCTGATGACCAAGAGAGGTGAAGCCTCCATTTGTCCAATGCTTGCTTTCTTCACTTGCCACTCCAAGGCCATCTTCTCCCCATTTACAGCTCCCATCCAAGGGTAAGAACAGCAGACAAGATGAAACAGGCTCCAGTTGTGCCAGGGCAGGTTTAGGCTGGATATTAGGATTAGAATTTCTTCACTGGAAGAGTAGCTAAGCATTGGAATGGGTTGCTCAGAGAGGTGGTGCAGTCACCATACCTGGAGGTGTTCAGGACGTGGTTTAATGGCCATGGTGGTGTTGAGTTGACATTGGGCTTGATGATTTTAGAGGTCTATTCCAGCCTTAATGGTTCTATGATTGTATCAAAACCACTTACTTTCCCAATTCCCTTAGCACCAGGTGGTTTGGAGGCTTGTCTGAGTGGGTCTCTGACAGGTCCATATTGCTCCTGTGCTTGCAGGGGCAACTGGATTGGAGAGGCTCCGTACAAGAACGGCCGTCCTTGCTCTGAGTGCCCACCAAGCTATGGAGGAGGCTGCCAGAACAACCTCTGCTACAAAGGTATGTGGTGGGGAGCCTCAAACACCTCCTGGGTGGGGGAAAAAGGCTGGAAACTTTTAATTAGAAGCAGATTTATGCACCTTTTATTGAAGAACCCTGAACGTTTTGACACCATGACCTGTGGTATATCAGTAGCTGCTGCTGAAACCAACAAAGCTCCGAGCTGCTTAAAATGTGGAGCTGGGATCCAGTGCGTTTTCCCCAGTGAAAATCAGAGCAGGCACTTGGACAGGGGAAGGCTGCTCTGAGCTTCCATGGGTTTGGCTCGGGAGCCCTGAAAGGATTTTGAGCACTGGCAGGCTCAAAATCCAGGGCAGGAGCAGTCCTCATGGGGTTTGTTTGGGAAGGGAATGTTCTGCAGTGCTTACCAGAGGCGATGTGGGTGGGCAGAGCTTGGCTGCCTGCCTCACTCCTTCAGGGGCCAGGGACACGGAGAGTTTCCCTCTCTCCCCACTTTGGTTTTCATGGCTGCAAAATGAGTACAGCAGTTCCTGTCTCTTGAAGGAAAAGCAGAGGATTGTGGATGGTTATTCCTATCTGTGGAAGAGAGTGAAACACTGTTGCTGAACCCTCCAGTGAAGTGGTGCTGTGCCCCAGCACACAGCACTGCCTGGCATCATGCATTGACAGCTTTTTACTTCTCCCATGTGCTTTGCTTCACAGAGAGCTGGGCCCTTAGAAACAAGCAGGTTCCTTGTAGAGTTGCCCAAAGCAGAGGCTTGTTTTGCTGCAGTGGTGCATTTAGCCTTTTTGGAATGCATTTTGTGGGGGAGAACCCTAGGGTGCAGGTGAAGAGAGGGGAGGGGATGACTCAGTGGGACAGCAAGAATGAAGAGGGTCCAGAGGAGGGCCACAAAGATGATCAGAGGGCTGCAGCAGCTCTCCTATGAGGACAGGCTGAGAGAGTTGGGGCTCTGCAACCTGGAGAAGAGAAGGCTTCCAAGAGACCTTAGAGTAGCCTTCCAGTATCTGAAGGGGGCCTACAGGAAGGCTGAGGAGGGACTATTTACAAGGTCTTGTAATGATAAGACAAGGGGCAGTGGGTTTGAACTGGCAGAGGGGAGATTTAAATTGGATGTTAGGAGGAAGTTCTTTGCAGTGAGGGTGGTGAGGCACTGGCACAGGTTGCCCAGGGAGGTTGTGGCTGCTCCCTCTCTGGAGGTGTTCAAGGCCAGGTTGGACGAGGCCTTGAGTGAGCTGTACTAGTGGGAGGTGTCCCTGCCTATGGCAGGGGGGTGGCAGTAGATGATCCTTGAGGTCCCTTCCAACCCTACCATTCTATGATTCTTGGAGCCACCATCCTTCATCCATTCATTTGCACCATTCCTGTCCTTGTTGCTAAGGATGAGAGCAGCACAGGGTTTCAGGCTGGCCTGGCCAAGTGGAATGAATTTTGTGGGCACCATTTCCCAAAGCCCTTTGCTCAGCTGCAACAGCAGGCAGCTTGTTCTCCAGCAGAGGTAGAGAGAAGAATAAACCCATCACAGACATTAAAGCTGGGATCATGCTCTACCAGAGGATGGACTGAAGCCATGCTTGTGGGCTGGTTTGGAGAAGCAAACCCAACTGGGAGAAGAAACTTTGCAGCCACTTTCTCAAATTCTGGAGGCCTCTTTTTGCATGGCTCCTTCAGCAAATTTGTGTTTTCCTCCTGATGGGAAGAGCTTTATGGGAAACAGGGATATTAAAACTTCTCCCACACACGTACTAAATAGTAGGGATCTTTTCAAACCTTAGCTGCAGGATGCTCTAAATGCCACTTCATGGACAGAGGAGTGGGAGAGGAGCACATCTCCACTCCCAGTGCTACACCTGCCCTGGCATTAGCTCTGTGCTGCCTTTAACAGGCATTTTCTGAGCTCCCAACTGTTCTAAAGGAGATCTTTGTCAAACCACATCACCTCCCTCAAAACAGGAACCTGTTGGACTTTCCCATCAATGTGAACATGCTGTAATTATTTTCAATCCCCTCTCTTTCCAAGATCACCATTATAAAGATCCCATGATAGCTGAGACAGACGAGACCAACGAAGTGGAGATTCCACAGGTTGCTGAGCAAAATCCAGTGCAGTTCTACCCTCCAGAACCCAGGAGCAACAAACCTGTCAAGCCCAAGAAGCCCAACCCAGAGTCCTACATGAGTAAGACAGTCTTTTGCCTTTTCAGCTCCTATAAGCTTTAAAGTGTCTCTATGGGGAAAAGGTGTGGAAGCAATGAGGAGGCTCAGGGAAAAACTACCTGGGAGTATATTTGAGTGGAGAGGGAGGAAATCTGTGTGAAAATTCTCTGTTAATTATAGCAGAAACCTGCCTGAAGCAAGGAGAAAAGCTTTCAAAAGCCACTTACACCTTCTGCAAGCCAGTCTGCAATAGCTACTTGTTCTTTTAAGCCATCTCAAGGAAGTATCAATGAACCAAAGGCCCTTCAGTTTAGGAATCATTGGTTTTATTTCCCATTTAGACTACTCCACACTCAGCATTTACCCTCTTTGCAGCCTTTAATATTTTTTCCTATAGTTCATTTCCTTTTTTTTTTTTCATGCTTGGGAAGATTTCTGAAGTAATTTGTGGAGCTGGTAGTACTTCCTCTGTCATTTTCTAATGGCTGTTAATTAAAAAAGACTTAACGTGCACACAAGGTGAGGCAAGCCAACACATCCTTTTCAAGCTTATCTACCAGCATCTCCAGAGTCTGTAATTAAATAGAGAATGAAAACTCTGGCTGCAGACCTCAGGCTGTAAATCAAAGCCTTTAGTTGTCAGATGTTCCTTCCTTGCTAATATTTCCAAAGACACCTGTCTTAAGCAAAGAGCTAAAGAGGCACCAACTGCTTCAGGCTGGGTTGGTCTGTGATAAGATCTCTATCTTGCTACACTGAAGACCTCCAAGAAAGGTGCATGGCGGTTGCTCATCTTCATAGCTTGAGAGCAGGCTGTGGTGGTCTCTTTTTCCTTTTCAAAACACTCATTAATTTTTTTTTTCTTCTCCCCAGCACAAGTCATTACCTGTGAAACCAAGATGAGAGACAAATGCAGAGGCTCAACATGCAACAGGTAGTGTTTTACCTTAGAATCACAGAATGCATTGGGTTGGAAAGGACTTTTAAAGGTCATCTACTCCAACCTCCCCCTGTACTGAGCAGGGACATTCTCAACTAAGCCAGGTTGCTCAGAGCCCCATCAAGCCTATCCTTGAATGTCTTCAAGGATGAGGCCTCCACCACCTGCCTGGGCAACCTGTGCCAGTGTTCCACCACCCTCACAGTAAAGAATTTCTTTCTGCTTTCCCATCTGAGTCTCCCCTTCTCTAGTTTAAAACCATTGCCCCTTGTCCTATTGTTACATATAATTGATACTTCTTGGGGTGCTGCAGGAAAAAAATGGGCTAAAAATTGTCCAGTTCTTGCAAACAGAATAGGCTCTGCTATAGGTTTTGGGGTTTTTTGTTTGTTTGTTTTTGTGGCTTTTTTTTTTTTGGTGAGTTTTTGTTTGTTTGTTTGTTTTTGTTTTGTTTTGTTTTTGGGATTTTTTGGTGATTATCTAGGTAGGTTTTGTTTTTTTTTTTTTAAACTGCAAATACCTTAATTTCTCTTAATAGAAAGCCTGCAGCCAAGGCTAGCAGCAAGGTGACACAGTTTATTTCACTCAGCCATGATGACCCACACTTTCAGGTGCCCAAAATAATTTCATACATTTTTTTGGCAGAGTCATTTCTAAGCCTTTTTCATGCATTCCACCACTGTCCAGGCCAGACCAATAATTCATGGCTTGTCCCCTTCCAGCCAGTCAAGAACTTCTGGTTAAGGTTTATGCAAAGAACAGGACAGTTTATCACTTGGAGAAAACACAAATCCACAGAATCTAAATATTGGTTGGGCTTTTAAGGAGAAACTGTTCTAAAAAGTAGCTATTTTGCAATCCTGTTTTAAAATGGGAGAGTTACGTGAAATGAAAGGAATTGCTCTCAAATGAAGGAGAGGCAAAATCTGTTTTTCTTGAATTGTTTTTTCACCACCCTCCTCAAAGATATATATCTTCACTAGGTATTTGTGCCCAGCTGGCTGCTTGTACAGTAAAGGAAAGATCTTTGGAACATTTTATTATGAGAGTGTAAGTACCTTTTAATAGCTCATAGATGTAATTTGTGGGGAGTTAGTGGTAATAGCAGAAATTCTACTGAAATTTGGCTTTTTGCATTCTCCAGTTGTGGTGCTGTAAAAGGGTGCTAATAGAGATTATCTTCATTTTTCTCATCTTAGTGATGAAAAAGAAGGGAAAAAAAAAAAAAGCCAGCAGTCTGGAAGGACAAATTCTGGATGTGATTTTGTCATGAGTGCCCTTAATGTGCAATGAAGCCCATGGGAAGGGAGGGATGGGGATGAATAGGCAGCTCTTATAAAGACCTCTTTAGTGTGGGCAGCTGTGGGTGACAGAAATTTTGTACAAAACCCACCATTAAATGTTGTAACTGAAATAACATTTGGGGCTGATTTGCTGGATCCTGACTCTTAATGATAGTTTCTAAATCATGTATAACTAAAATTGTTTTCCCACCAAAACTGCTTTGAGGGTGAAGGAAGGTCGAAGGTAAAAGGCGCCTTCAATTTTCCCATTCTTGCTGCTGGGGTGATTGCATCACCCAAGATATGTCTTTGCCTGCAACAGCTACAACTGCAGACAATCACCTGCTCCAAGTGGTTTCAGCAGAAATAGTTTGGGCTTGGATATTTTATGGGGAACTGGAAATATTTCTTACTGGATGTTAATTTCCAGCGCTGCTTTGCTTCTAAATTCTATCTAAATGTGCAGATTTGTTATCCAAAGAGAGCTTGCCATTCAACCAGGCAGTAATAAGAAAAGGGGAAAAAAGGATGTGTTGGAAGAGTAAGATTTAACAAACGGGTTCCAAAGGAGTGCACTCAGCTTATTTTCCCCTTGGGGCCTTGGTGGTGGTTTCATTTCTCCTTCAGCACAGCGGTTGGTCAGCGTCGCTCCAAGAAGGAGGTTTGTTTCACATGCTATGTGTGTTTGTGCTCTTGTCAGTCATCAAGCATATGTCGTGCTGCAATTCATTATGGAATCCTGGACAATAAAGGGGGTCTGGTTGACATCACAAGGAAAGGGAGGACACCAGCTTTTGTGAAGTCTACCAGGAACGGCGTCGAGTCTTTTAGGTACTACCTTCATCGAAAAACTTTGGTGTTTGCTTTCTGTATGAGCAGATGTTCATATGTAGACATTGTGATTAAAGTAATTCTGGGATGCTTATTTCATAATGAATATTTTTGTTTGCTTGTTTTCACAGAAAGAGTAAACCTTCAAATGCATTCACGGTTTCCAAAGTCACAAGTAAGTGTCACAACCATTGTTGCTAGTGTTTTAGCATAGAATTACAGAATGTCAGGGGCTGGAAAGTACCTCAAGAGCTCATCCAGTCCAACCCCCCTGCCAGAGCAGGATCACCTACACCAGATCACACAGGAACGTGTCCAGGTGGGTTTTGAATATCTCCAGAGAGATTCCACAACCTCCATGGGCAGCCTGTTCCAGTGTTCTGTCACCCTCACAGTGAAACTATGGGACACTTGAAAACTTCATTCCTTACAATGCCCTTTTGCCTTTTAAGTGGCTGTATTGAATGGTTCAGCACCACAACTAAACCCTGGACAGTGCTGTTTTCCCTTTGAAGTGATCATATCAAATAGTTCAGCACCACAACTAAATCCTGGACAGTGTTTTTTTCCCTTTGAAGTAGTCATATCAAATTTTTCAGTGCCACAACTAAACCCTAGAGTGGTGATCCATCAGCCACCTCCACTATCAACCACCTAATTTTTCTGTGGGAGATCTAAGAGGAAGGTTCAGACAAAGGTGCTAATGGGCCATTTCCAGCAGCACCTCTTCGTGATGGATCATAGTCAGGTCCAAATACCAGCTGTAGTGTCCCAACTTACTGATAGTAAAGTGATGGAAGATGAACCATCCTTGCATGGAAGCCTCAGTCCAATGTGAGCACTGTATAAAAGCTGAAGAGAATGGTACCTAATGTCATGGTCCAATAGCACCATGAAACACAATAGGTACAAAATCTGTCTGTAAGGGTGAGTCACCATATCTGTGCCAAGCATATAAATAAATACTGTGGGCAACTTCTTTTTAAACAATTGCCACTTCCTCTGTGCCTTTGAATCATTCCTTATAAACATGACTTTCACTAGATCTGCTTGAGTTGCTTTCAGGCAAAACTGTATGTGTCAGGTCATTTGGACTCCACATCTGGAGCTGGAGCAAAAATACACCACCTTGGAGATCAGCTGCTTTTCTCTTTTGAAAGCTGTGACCTTTTTAAGGCCACATTATGACCTTATAGTAAGAGAATTTCCACTGGAGAGCTGGCCAGCCCTCTCCTGGGAGCCAGCCACTGGAAGAATGAGCAGCTCTGCATACGCTCTCAGCTGCCCATGGGTCTCACCAGATGTCTTGTGTGATTATGACTTGTGTTTTCTGCAGCTGCCTGAGATATTAGGTCTAGTGATTTGCCTTTCCATGTTAATTTTTGCAGCACAGACACTGGATTGTTATACTACAGTAGCTGATCTGTGCCGGTTCAAAAAGCCAGCGACCCATTGCCCAAGGTAACACGAGCCCACCTATATTCTGCTCTGCTCTGAGGATGAAAGATGCTGAGGTCCCCAAATTTGAGGGTCAGGGGGAATGGGGAGGGCTTTACCAGATGAACTGGAGGAGGGATTTGGAATAGTGTGTTTCCTGCTGCCACTGTGCCATTGTGGTGGCAAATTCATATATGAAGGAGGCAAGTAAAGAAAAAAGGTGATAATGGGCTGTTTCCAGCAGCATCTGGTGGTAATGAACCATGGCCAGGTCCAAACATGAGGTTCAGTGTCACAACTAGCTGATAATTAAGTGAGCCATCCTTGTATGAAAGCCTCAGCCTAGCATGAGCACTGTATAGAGAGAGAACAGCACCTGATATAGCAAAGACAGAAGATTTTGGACTGCTTCAGTAACATCCAAATCAGGTAGCACACCTCTAGATATGAGCTGCAACTATACACTCTTTATTCACCTGTGCTTGTTTGGTTTTGGATGTGGTTTTCCTTTCCACCTTAAAACATGGGAAATGTTTGCTCTAGAATGCTGCTTTGTGCAGGTGTGAGGCACAAACTCATGCCCAGCACTGTGCAGCAGCAGAGATGCTCCCCTTTGAAAATGTCATAGACAGCCAATTTGCTGGTCTAAATCCCTTTACTTGCAGCTCTGCAGTAACCACCAAATGTCATCTGAGGGGAACAAATAATGAAATTCACTGTTGCCACCTGCAGACCAGATGCAGGCACTTGAAATCTCCCAAGAATGCAGCTTGCTTTCCTGTTGAGCCTTGACGTGGAGAATAAATATGAATGCATTGTTTTCTAGGATTTATTGTCCAGCCCACTGCAAAGATGAGCCATCCTACTGGGCACCAGTGTTTGGCACAAACGTTTATGCAGATGTGAGTATGCTTCTCTCTCCCCCATGCCCCTGTGCGTCATGCTGTGTGCCGTGCAGAGCCAGGGTCAGACTCTGTGCTTTAGGAAAGATATTCCATGACCAGTGTGGGAATGGGGGAAGAAGTAGCACCAATAGCTATGAGGACAGATTTGGGTCAGTGGGCTTGGGGAGCCCACCCACTCCCCAGCACTGATTTATTCTTGTGAACTTGGATAGGTCACTCACCTGCTCCATGCCTTAGGGATATGGCTGGGAAATGATGGGAGCACTTCCCTGCTCTTGCAAGGTGTTTTGGGATCAAAGTTGAGTATCAGATGAGCATCAAAGCACTTTTATTATATTACTGGAGTACTGTGTACAGTTCTGGAGCCCCCAGCACAGGAAGGACATGGAAATGTTGGAGCGGGTCCAGAGGAGGCCACCAAGATGATCAGAGGGCTGCAGCAGCTCTGCTATGAGGACAGGCTGAGAGAGTTGGGGCTCTGCAGCCTGGAGAAGACCTTACAGTAGCCTTCCAGGATCTGAAGGGGGCTACAGGAAGGCTGGGGAGGGACTATTGACAAGGTCTTGCAATGACAGCACAAGGGGCAATGGGTTTAAACTGGCAGAGGGGAGATTTAGACTGGATGTTAGGAGGAAGTTGTTTGCAGTGAGGGTGGTGAGACACTGGCACAGGTTGCCCAGGGAGGTTGTGGCTCCCTGGAGGTGTTCAAGGCCAGGTTGGACGAGGCCTTGAGTGACCTGTGCTAGTGTGTGGTGTCCTTGCCTGTGGCAGGGGGTTGGAACTAGATGGTCTTTGAGGTCACTTCCAACCTCACCATTCTATGATTCTACTATCTCAGCATATATTTAGCAAAAATAGACATTCTTCTCCCTTCCCTCTTTCTGAGGGCTTCTGGGCACTTGAGACACAGCACCAAGCAATGAGAAG